>PVLC010005727.1:0-74341 GCA_004027655.1 Graphiurus murinus
AAGAAGAATATAATACAAATCAATGAATATTTTAAGCTAATTGCTAATTTGTAGGGAACATCATTATTAGGTTTTAAATTGGTCCAAATGCTTCTGTTAATAATATAAGAAAGAAATAATCACTGGCAGATTTTAATTACTTTTGAGGCTTTCAGTATTTATAGTTCTAATTCATAGGATTCTGCCTGTTCACAGAAATTTATTTTGTAACATATATATATTCTCCGTATTTAGAAACACTGAATAGGAAAATTTTGTCAACTATGAAATAATTTTTAAAACATTGCAATCTTACGATATCTTATCTTCTGATGAATAAGCAGCAGCTAGATTTATGGAATTTAATTATTGTTTTATTTATTCCAGAACTGATTTATATGCATAGTATTATTTCAACAACATTGACTAGACTATGGGTTGGGCATTGTTATAGCTTCATAACTTTGTATTTACTTTCTCATTCCCATTTAATATTGTTGGCAGTTACATTTGTACTGAATGAAAAAGAACTAACTCAAATTTCTCCTGTTGCCAGTTCCTTCTTCACTCCCTTAGAAACAATGGTTGTTTTATTTTAAATACAAAAATATCATTAATTGTTTCTACCATAACACACAGCCACAGCTTATTGGATTGGATTGTCATTATTTAGTTATCTATCTGTATTCTTCATTATACTGTAAGTTTCTTTAAAATGAAAAATTTTGTCTTCATTGAATTTCCACATCTAGAACAAGTTTTTGAACAGATTAGATGTTTAGTCAACATTTATTAAATTTTAAAATTCATTAAAAGTGTAAGAATACAATCCTCAATAAAGTTTGGTTTTACTAATAATTTATTAAATACATAATATGATTTCAAATAAGCTTATTTGTACATGTAGGTTAAAATGATTGTTTGTTTGTTAAAATCTGAGGGAAAACAGACCATGTTTAATTTTGGCTCAGAATTTTCTCTTGCAAATATTTTATAAATATTCTGATGCCTAATAAGTAAATGTTTACCATAGAGTTTAAATATAAGTTCATATATTTTTATTAAAAATCTAAATTTTTCCTTTGATATAAAGTTCTATGGTTTAATTTGTGATAATAAATGTTCCTTCACATGACAATAGCTTCTGTATAGAATAATTAAGAAAATATTAATATATTACTTTTGATAAAAGATAGTATTTATCTTTCAGCCCACCTAATAATTACTTAGCTAAATTTATCTATAATTACATACCAATTGTTACTAAAAGAAGGCAGGTTAACTTCTTATAATAAATTGACTTTGAATAATTTGATATTAAATTGAAAATGATTTTGAGTAGATGCCAGAAGAAATAGGTTGGCCGTCTGCACCATATGGTCTTGGGAAGGTTGCTAATGCCTGGGTACTAGAAAGAGGTCCAGAAAGTCTTGCCTTTCACTGGAAAAAAATATGTCAGGCACAACTGCTTGAGATTTAACTGTGAAGAGCATATGTATCTTAAGAAATAGGACTAAAATTAAAGCACTAAGACATCTTAGAGAAATCAACACCTAAAGCTAAAAGCATAATTTTCTATTTGTGGCAAATAAGAGAAAAGTAAAAAGACAGATATTCACGATAACAAGAAGATGTGAAGCTAACACAAGCACAGTAAACTAAACATATCATATTGTAGATAGTGATTATAGGAATAAGTTTATTAAACTGTTGCTATTTTAAAAAAGAAAATATATTTGATAAAAGCTTGTCTCAATTGTAATCTTGAAATTAGCAATCTGTAGCAGTTGAAATGTAATATAAGTAAAATTTCACGTTCTGCCGAGAAAAAAGAGCATTGCTGCATGTACCCTAGAGAATGTTTGTCTAGCTTTATTGTGTTGGTAATTATGAAACAATGTGAAATTCTACTAATTTATTTATTTTTGGCATTTATGTTGGTTTCTTTGTTCCTTTCATGTGGTTTTGGTCAGCATATGAAAATAGATCATACTCAGCACTTCCTTAATTTTTGTATGAATTTATTTAAACCACAGTAACAATAGTTATTATTGGTGTTAACTTCTCTGGAAAGTAAAAGAGACAAATGTGTCATGTATAATACAGATCAAAGCAAATACACATTTGTTGATTAGGGCCCAATTATTTATGATATACTCTGAGAAACTAACCTAGTGCAAGTAGATTCCAGTTTATGTATTGAATAATATAAATTTACCCATATTCATTCCTCTTACTAATATCTATCTTCACCCCATACCACTCCAGTCCTGTGGCTTTTCATTGATAAGGGTCTTTTATCAGAATTAAGACAGAACAGATCTAAAATCAAAATAAATGACTAATTTGAAATTGTTATAACTGGAATTTAAACATTAAACCCATTCTCCAAGATTCAACTTTATCTTAGGAAGAGTAACAAGTAGGTAGGGGTAGGTGTTCTGGTGAGAAAAAAAAATAGTTTTAAGTTTATTTGTTTATTGCAAAATGCCGTGCTTTTATGGTTGTCAGTAACTTTTAACTACATCTTAGATTTAGAGGTCTAGACATTCAGGCTACTTTGAAGAAGAACCAATTAAGGGCCATTAGAAATCAAGTAAACATAAGACTAGTAGATACACATTATTTAAAGATAAAATAAAGGTGTCATGGGCTATTTACACAGTTTCCAAGACTGTCTTTCCCTAAATGTTGTTCCATACAGTGTTCTGCTTTGACGAATTAACAAAGGAGTAAGGAACTTTCCAGGAAAAAGAGACTCCCCAACACACTTCTTGGAATTAGTATTAAAACATTTCAAATGGATGCAAATGATGTTGGCTGAGTTTTTAGGGCAGTAAAATGCCACAAACGTCCCAAAGCAGAACTCAAAAGGTGGATGAGGAATTTGGACTCATGACTTTGGCTAAGCATTAACACTCAGACGGGGGCAATTAGTGGTTCTAAAATGGTTAAATGGAGGTAGGAAGCTCAAAAATGTTTTGGTACTAACACTTGAGAGTTTATTAAATATAGAGTCCAAGAAATCCAAGGGGTTGAGGTTCATACTTGATAACACAAAACTGAGAGCATAAGATTCTTTTTTGCAAAGAGGGGCTAGTGTAAGCATGCATGGTAGAAGCAGGAACCGTATCAGGGGATCTGCAGCCACACTTTTTATATTTTATTAATGCATTGCAATTATACATCATAGTGAGGTTCAGTGTGATACAAGCATACACACTTTGTTCTTTCTCTATTTTTGGCTGGAAATTCAACCCAAGGGTTCACACAGGCCACGTGAGCTTCTAACACTGAGCCACAACTTCATGCATCCACCCTTCATAGATATGGACACCGATTTAGCGGTCACAGTCGCAAGGAGAAAAGAGAATACTTTCAGAAAACTTTCATGACTGCTTCAGTACAATGATCTCACAAAGGTATATCCCAAAGCTTATGATTTCTAATGGTGATTTTTTTTTTTTCATTTTCCAGCTTCAGGTCATTTAAGTCTCTGGACTGGAGTGACAGGAGATAATACGGATTGCCCTTTTAATAATAGTTAGCTCTGTGACACTGTGAACACCCAAAGGATCTGACAAATATAAACTGAATTCCTGGGAATCTACATGTATGGATAGCTTTACATAGAACCTTGAGACAATACCCACTTTTTAATACAGTTTGTAATATATATACTTAGTTTGTTAACAACAATAAAAAATGATAAATAAAAATGTATATACTTTCTAAAATAAATTGTAGAAAAACAGATTTAAACTTAGGTTTGTGCAGAAAATGAAAAAAAAAATCATGAAGAAGTCTAGAATTTAATTGGATTTTTTTTTTTTTTTTTGTAGTACTGGGGAATGAATTCAGAGGCATTCTTCCTCCGAGCTATACCCCCAGCCCTATTTTTTATTCTTTATTTTGAAACAGGGTCTCACTAAATTGCAGAGTGCCTTACTAGGTAGTTGAGGCTGTCTGCGAACCCGGATCCTCTGGTCTCAGTCTCCCAAATGCTGGGATTACAAGCATGTGCCACCACACCCGGCTAATTGGGTCTTGAAATAAAAACCAAACTAGGGAAGTATAGAGGCAGTAAAAAGAGAATGCATTACAGAAAATATGATTGAAAAAAATTGCAGTAGCAGTGATTGAAAAACAAACAAAAAAACATTTAGCAGAAGAAAAACAGACCATCCAAATCAGGTGGTTTGTAAAGGAAAAAGAAAATAAAATTGGCAGAAATTACTTAGGCATACAAACACATTTGAATTTGAAGAGGTGGACTAGAAAGGTAACATTCAACATAAGTTATGCAAGGAAATGAGTGTAAATGAATTATTGCAACTCTGTTTATTTTTTCCCACTCATGGAAGAAAAATCATGGAAACTGAAACTAAGTATACCATAAACTGATACATATGTCATCTAAACTAAATTTATAGTATTAACAGAATTAGTTGATGTAACAGGGGATGTAGCTCAGTGATAGATAGCTTGCTTAGCATGCTTGAGACTGTGGGTGCACTCCCCAGTACTGAAAACAGTTGATGTGCCCATATGCATAAAAATGTTAAGCACACAATAATCAGATATATATTTAATTAAACATGACATAATTCCATAATAATCCACCTTAGTATTTTTTCTTCTTTTTTTACCTTAGTATTTAAGACTACCTAAAAGTCATAACTAGAACATCTTATATATTGAACTCAAAGATTTATATGCATAATTATCCTAATTCTAGCTATGTATCTATTGCTGCTATTTTGATATCTATTTTTAGTATCATTTTTGCGGCACCAGGGATTGAACCCAGGGACATTCTACCTTTGGGCTATGCCCCCAGTCCTATTTTTTTATTCTTTATTTGGAAACAGGGTCTCACTAAGTTGCAGAGGGCCTCACTAAGTAGCTGAGGCTGGCCGTGAACCTGGATCCTCCTGTCTCAGCCTCCCAAGTACTGGGATTACAAGCATGGGGCCACCACACCCGGCTCAGTATCATACTCTTTATACTGCAAGATATGTCTGTGTAATCCATGAATAAAATAAAATAATACAAATATCTAATATATTATCTGATATGGACATTTTCTGATATTATCTGATTTGATGGAACCTTTTTCATGAAATCACATCGAACATTCCCTTTTGATAATACATGGAATCACTACCACATATTTGTACTATCCTAGTTAAGTCCCATACACTTGTTATTTATTAATGGATGTTGATAGAAAAAAGTCTAACTGGTTCTGGCTTTTAAGCTATCAACTGTAAAATTTTACTTAAGTGACAGTAGGCTTATAAATTGAAGAGATTTTTAAATAAGTAGATTAATGAGTACTACTTATAAAAATAAACATCTCAAATCCCTCTTCCAAACTGGAATTGTTGCATTAGTCTATGGTTTTAGATATTTATTTTTTCTGAACTTGTGTTTGTTATTTATCTGTGCTAAAAACATACAAACAGATTGAGGGGGAGAGGCAATCTCAGCATGTACTTCAATTGTGTCTATTTTAAAAATTAACTTGGTTCGATACATTAAAATATGTTCCTAAAATATTTCATAGCTTATGAAACCATTGGTAAGTTGTTTCAAGAGAAAAAAATGAGGACTAATACTGATATTTCTGTATAATCAATCAGGGTTTTTCCCCCCTCAGAATCAAAACAATATCGTTTGCTATTTTTTCTCTTAAAGTAATGTGCAAGGTAGATGTATCTCATGAAATACATGCTCAAAGTTTCTTTTACTTTAAAAAATATGATAAAAATGAAAGTTACACATTTTAAGGATCTTGAAAAATGTTACCTATACTAGAATATAGGTATTTATATAGATATGTATAGACATATAGAATTTATTCATTTTATTCCATTTAAGGCCTATGACTCCAAAACAGTTACAAAGTCCACTATATTATACTGGAGACCCCTGTATTATTTGGTATATATAATAATAGGACCACAGACCTGAAAAAAATATGGCCAGGCATATAGACATTTTTCATTAATAAGGCATCTCATGTCTTATTCTTTACTCTTTTGATTCCACTATCGTCCGGAGCCACACTTTGGTCTCCATCCCATACACTAATTTTTGCAGAGATCTTCTTGCCTTCATACATCCTTCACTTTCTTGGTGTAATAATGCTCTTACATTCTGTTCTTGCTGTAATAATGCTCTTACATTCTGTTCTTGCTGTAATAATGCTCTTACATTCTGTTTTCTATAATTCTTTCATTAACTAAAATGCTCCTGTTACTCTGCAACATGCACAGGTATGCTTTAGCAATATATGAATGTTTACAGCCATATCTTTATTTGCTAAAGACATGCTTATCAAAGTGTTTCTGATTAAAGAAAATGACTTCTTTAAAAAAAATCCAACATTTTACAGAACAATAACTTCATAAAACATCATAAGAGGAAATTATTACAAAATAAAATAGAGAAAGCAAAATAAGCATATACGATCATATTTATTATTATACTCCATAGAAATATCTCTAATAATTAGCTATAAAAATGTATGTGCACATACTACTTTTTCTCTCTCTCTTATTCTTTCTTTTCTTTTATTTTTTTAAACTGAGGATTGAAGCCAGGGTCATTCTGCCTCTGAGCTACAAACCCAGTCCCCTCCTTTTTTTTTTTTTGATACAAGTTCTTATTAAGTTACCTCATTCTGTCCTCTATCCTGTGATCCTCCTGTCTTAGCCTCACAAGTACTGGGATCATAAGTATGTGCTACCACAACTAGCTTAACACATTCTATTCTCAACATCTATATTTTGTGACAGAACAGCAGCCAAGAGTTTCCATTCTGGCTGTGGTTAGCAGACCACAGTTTGAGTTGCGATGCATTGAAAGATTAGAAGACATGCAAAGCCACAGACAGTTTTTCCTGCATGAGAATATTTATGAACATTTTCTAAAAAATGATCACTAATTCTTACATTTGAATAATATTGATACATGTACTTATGAGATATAAAATCTTATCATCTTTCTCTATATTTATATAATAAATCAGAAAAATGGACCCTCTTATTAGGAGTAAATAGAAGAATTTTATGAGTTTTATTTTCTTTTATTAAGAAACCTAAAATCACATACAGTGGAGTAGGGTGTTGTGATGAAACAAAAGTCAGGGTACAGTCTCATCTTTATAAGCAAAGATAGTCAACTATAGAAACAAGAAAGCTAGGCAACATGTCCCAGAAAAGTGAACATAATTAGAGTCATAAAACTATGAACACACATTGAAAAAAATATGTGGTATTCAGTCTCTCTTTAGAGAACAAAGGCAAAATCTGTGAATGTCTAAGTCATACTGATGATGAATGTGGTTCAGTTTTAACTTTGTCTAGATTCAACTTATTTGTTTTTTTCAAAATGAAAGGATGTCTAGGAACCACAGGGTAAGGAAGTGGAGCTCTTTGGGGATGCTGGCAGATAAACTTGGGAGGTGACAGATCCTTTCCCCTCCCTCTCCTAGAAAACATCTGGGAAGAGTATTAGAATCTCAAGTTGAGGAAAGTGGTAGAGCTTGGCTTTCATAGCTCCAGTATTACTGAATTATTGTGAGATTTAACTTATTTGTACTCATTTATGGTGAGTTAGGAGAAACTCTGATGCCCCAAAGCAAAAATAAACTCTGTATGTAGCCTGTGTCTTACCTGTCTCTCAAAGTATATGGAGCCAAAAGAGCAAAGAGCCTTTAAGATCCCTGGTCTAAATCTGCCCCTGTATGTCAAAGAGAGAGAATTAGAGAACTTCTCACCTATAGATTTCTAACTTTTAAAATCATCCAGAATCCCAATAAGTAAATGAACTCCATGTGCAACAAAATTAATTGTTAAAACAACAAAGTGACACTTTTGATAAGCAAATAAGAGAGCAGAGTCTCTACACCATAACATCTGCAATGCCAAGGGTAGAATACAAAATAATTCTATATATGGAAAATAAGAAAATGTGGTTCATTCTCAAAAGTAAAGACTGCACAAGATGACACAGACATTGCAGTTATTAGATAGTAATTTCATTTTGTTCTTCCTTTTGTAAAACAGTTTTTTAAAAAAATTTTAATTGATACAAAGCAGTTGTGAATATTTATAGGTACAGTGTAGAATTTCAATACATGTATAAAATGTGTAACGATCAGATCAGGGTAACTGGAAAATCTATAACATCAGACAGATTATTTCTTTTCACTCGGGACATTTAAAATCCCTGCTAGCTATTTTGAAATATTCAGTTAAATATAAGACAAAATTTAAAGCAATAATTATAGACATGTTAAAAATGAATAAAGAAAGAAAATCTTGGCAGGATGTGTAAAATATTATAAAGATAAATTTAAAAAATAAACTACAATTCCTGAAATTAAAAAGTCATTGGATATGCTAAAGAGAAGAATGGAAAAGAGAGAGGAAAGTATTAGTTAGCCTGGGTGAGCTCATTTTATTTGAAGAACAAAGAAGAAATAAAGAAAAATAAATAGTCTCAGCAATGTATGAGGTGGTATTGAAAATATTTGCACAAAATTGGAGTCTTAGAATAAAAGAAGTGAAAGAATGTCATTGGCCAAAGGACACTTAGGAGATGGGGATGTATCTCAGTGGTAGAACACTTGCCTAGCATGTGCAAGACTCTGAGTTCAAAATAACAAGAAATGGTATTTAGAGAAATAATAACTATTTTTCAAATTTAATTAACAATATTTAATTATAGGCATAATAAGCTCAGTGAACTCAAAGCAGGAAAAACACAAATAAAACCACAGCTAGACATATAATTGTCTAAATGATAAAATTTAAAGATAAAATCTTGAAAGCAGTAAGAAATAAAGATATTTTTACTTAGCAGGGAGCAGCAACTTGGTTGATTTCTGGCTCCTCATCGAGAGCTATAGAGGCCATAAGACTACAACAATAGCCTTAAAATGCTGCAAACACACAAAAACAATTACCAAAACAAATAAAAAATGTTAACCAAGAATCCTACACAGAAAACAAACAAACAAAAAACGTAAGAATGGAATAAGCCTGGTGCGGTGGTGCATGCTTGCAATCCCAGTACTTGTGAGACTGAGACAGGAGGATGCAGGTTCGCAGCCAGCCTTGGCAAGTTAGTGAGGCCCTCTGCAACTTAGTAAGACCATTTTTCAAAATAAAAAATAAAATAAGGCTGAAGGTGTATCTGATAGGTAGAAGTCCCCTGGGTTCAATCCCCAGTAACGCACACAAACACACACACAGACAAACACACACGCACATAAACACAATGGAAGAAAATCATGGAGTGAATCTAAAGCTTCTTCACCAGCAGACCTGCACTACAGGGAATATTAAGGAATGCTCTTCAGGATGTCAAGAATGATAATATATGGAAACCAGTTCTCTAGCAAGTGACGAATTGAAGAGGGAATGGTGTTGGTGTTTGTTTACAAAAAGAATTTTTGTTTAACATGGTATTATGCCATCCTGGTCTTCTTTCAGTGAAGGATTAGTTCTAATAACCCCAAATGCTGGTATTTTTGTTCAAAGATAACCTCCAGTTGACAATGTCTTTTCTTTTTTGGTGTATTGTAATCATACACTGTGATGACGTTCAAAGTGATAGAGGCATATATGCAAAGAGCACTCACTGAGTCCTCCCCCAATTCCCATTGCCCTCTCTCTCCCTCCTCACCTTCCTGCTCATGACACTGTGAGCAGCACTGATAAATTTGTGTATGTACATCATGTCCACTGAAATGTTTCCATCTTCTAGTCTTTTTCTCCTTCCAGACTCCCTCAGTTAGGTCCCCTCCTTCACTCTACTAAAGTTTTTCCTCATTTGTCTGGAGTCCCTCCTGTGTCCCAATTTCTCCTTAGCTTCTACATATGAGGGAAAACATTTGACCTTTCACTTTTTGTGACTGACTAATCTCACTTAGCATATTATTTTTCAGTTCCATCCATTTCCCTGAAAATTGCATAATTTTGTTCTTCCTTATGACTGAGCAGAATTCCATTGTGTGTGTGTGTGTGTGTGTGTGTGTGTGTGTGTGTGTGTGTGTGTGTATACAATTTTGTAATCCATTCATCTGTTGATGGGCATCTAAGCTGGTTCCATTGTTTGGCAATTATTAATTGTACATATATAAACATAGATATACATGAATTATTATGGTAGTCTGGTTTCAATCCTTTTGGTAGATACTCAGGAATGGTATAGCTGAGTCATATGGTACGTTCATTCGCATTCTTCTGAAAACTTTCCACATTATTTTTCATAGTAGTTATACTAGTTTGCAATCCCACCAAAAATATATCAGAGTTTCTACTTCTCCACATCCACATCCTCACCAGCATTTATTACGTCAACCATAAATCCACTGAAAAAGAAATCCAGAAAATAATTCCATTCACAAGAACCTCAAAACAATAAACTACTTAGGAACAAACCTAACAAAGGAGGTAAAAGACCTCTACAATAAAAATTACGAAACATTAAAGAAAAAAATTGATGAAGATATTAGATAATGAAAGGATCTCCCATACTCTTTGATAGTCAGAATAAATATCATCAAAATGGCCATTATAACAAAGGTGATCTACAGATTCAATGTAATCCCTATTAAAATATCATGGTCATTCTTCTTATGTCTAGAAAAAAATATATGGAACAAAAGACCCAGAATAACCAAACTTGTTCTTGGCAACAATAACTATGCAGGAGGCATCACATCTGACTTCAAACAACACTACAAAGCAACAGTAATAAAAATAGTATGGTATTGGCACAAAAGCAGACACATATACCAATGGAAAACAATAAAAGATTCAGAAACAAATCTACACACTTACAGCTAATTGATTTTTGACGAAAAGATAAAAAACATACCTTGGAAAAAAGATAGCCTTTTCAACAAATAGTATGGGCAAAACTGATTATCCATATGTAGAAAAGGGGAGATAAATCCCACTTTCTCCCTCTATACATGAGTCAACTGAAGATGGATCAATGAACTTGAAGTTAGACAAGAAACTTTGCAGTTACTTAAAGAGGGCATAGGATCAATGCTCCAACCTATAGGCATGGGTAAAATTCCTCAATAAGACCCCAAATGCACAGGAAATTAAAAGGAGGATCAATATGTGGCATTGCACTAAACTGAAGATCTTCTATGCAGCAAAGAAAATGGTCAAGAACCTCAATAGAGAACTGATAGAATGGAAGATCTTTGCCAGCTACTCCTCCAACAGAGGATTAATATTTAGAATATACAAAGAACTCAAACAACTTAATGCCAAAAAAACAAGTAGCCCAATTAAAAATGGATACCTGAATTAAATAGACACTTCACAAAAGAAGAAATACAAATGGCCAATAAATATATGAAAAAAATGTTCAACATCATTTGCAATCAGAGAGAAGCAAATCAACCCCCCCCCAAGATTTCACTTTAACCCTAATTAGAATGGCAATAATTAAAAATACAAACAATAATAAATGCAATGTCTTTGGGGTTTACCTCAAGGATGCATTCTTTACATACAGTGACTATTCAAAGTGGATGTATGAATGACTAGTTTATTTATCAATATCAAAAATAAAGCAAAGCCGGGCGTGGTTGCGCATACTTGTAATCCCAGCATTTGAGAAGCTGAGACCAGAGAATCTGGGTTCGAGGCCAACCTCAGCTACTTAGTGAGGCACTCCGCAACTTAGTGAGACCCTGTCTCAAAATAAAGAATAAAAAATAGGGCTGGGTGTACAGCTCAGAGGTAGAATGCCCCTGAGTTCAACCCCTAGTACCGAAAAACAATACAATAAAATAAAACAAAACCTTGATGGACCATTGCAGCTGTAGTGTCCCTGAAAGGCTGAGCTACACTGTTGGGTCTGCATTGTGGGTAGCTATATTCCTCTTTGCAGTAATGTTCCCTCACATTCTTGCTACAGATGCCATTCCAAGGAATAATTCCTAATTAGAAAAATGAACTCTAAAATAATAAAGATAACAGAAAATGTTTTCTTTCTGTTAAAGATAACAGAAAAATGCTGGGCAGGGTGGTATATGCCTGCCATCCTAGTAACAAGACAAAATGAAAATATATTGGGTCATAAAAACTACATGATTTATGAAGAAAACATGAGTCATAAAGCTTTCAAACATCAAATAATACAACACAATAAGAAAAAAAGTTGAGAACTGCAAAAGATCTTTTTAAAATTTCAATTTTATTAGAATTTTATAAAATCCTGTATACAGATAAATTGAAAATTTAATTATAGACTTGAGAATATATGCACACATGTTCCCTATTTGTTATATACGTCTATGCATGTTCAACTGGGACTATATGTTAGTGGCTAAAGAGAAAATTTAATATGTAGGCTTATGATCAATAGAGATTAAGAAAATGTTAAAGTAATGCTGAGAAGTTTCTGATGACATTTCCCTGGAAGCTCTCCATATTGTACCTGACTTACAAAAAATGCTGAAAATTAAAACTAAGAACAATCAATCCAACCTATTATGTATCTTGCACTTAGTTATTATTTAAATGTAACTTTATTATTGATTGCATGTAAATGAGCCCAATTTGACAGTCTGCCAGATAGGTCCTTCTGTCTTCAACCTCATCCAGTCCCAGCACCACATTTGTTTTAGTGGTAACAAATTAAATGTGCTCTTTCTGCTGCACTGCTTGAAGTCTTTTGCCTGGTGTGAGCATCATTTGGCATTAATTAAGCCTACCTATCTCACCAGAGATCTAGCAGTTTCTTAGGAACTTTCACAGCTGTCGGGTAGAATAAGGTACAAATCAAAATTGCTGCTTCTACTTAAAAATATCACTAACTTAATTTTTTTCAGATATGCTCAGGAAATTCATAAGTCCGGTCTAATGCAATGAAGATAAACAGGTGCATTGACAAAATTAACTATGTCTACTAGTCTCAAATGTTGGATAAAATAGGAAGTTAAGAAAAGATTGTGATCAACAGACATAATTATGTTCTAAAAAGTAAATGAAATTATTGAAACCATAGTCTAAAATAAGAAAGTTTCAAGAGAAAAAGTTAATGAAAGTTGTTTTGCTTAGTTTTGTTTTAATTTTTATTTTACATTGAAAAACTGAGGCAATATGCTGAATTGGTGATGCATCTATTTACTTAATTTGGCTATTATTCAGTTCCTATAAGCTGATGGATATTATGTAAAGTGGTAGGAAGACAGAGAATAGGACAATATTGTCCTGATTTGAAATGACCAAAGTTCAACTGGGCCACTCATTCTACACCTGGTTGCTATTCTAATCACCTGAGATTGCAGGAGTCTTACAAACAGGCAGATGTTCAGGTTTAGAACTAGACCAACTAAATACAGATGATCTGTGGTTAGGGATGGGAAGTGCTGTGATCTAAAATACTTGAAAATGATTTTAATGGGAAACTTGCCTTGTAAACATGTATGGGGTCCATAAATATACATATTTCAGAAAAAATGCATTTCTAATGTAAAATAAACAATTATTTAAGATGTCTTCTAATAAAATTTCAGGTTAAATATGTACAAATTTCTAAAAATATCCAACTTTCTCCTACCTAACAATAACTTAGTATCCATTGACTAGCTTTTTCCATCACTCCCTTACCATCCCCACACTCCATTCACCACCATTCTACTCTCAATTTCTATGAAGTCAGTCTTTATAGATTACACATGTTAAGTGTGATCATGCAGTATTTGTCTTTCTGTGCCTAGCTTATTTCACTAAACATAATCTCCTCCAGTTCCTCTTCATTTTTAAATATGAGTACCTTTCAAATGTCCAGGTAATTCTCAATTACTGAATTTCTATTGTGAACTGTACCTAAAACATAGTAGACACTCAGTGTAAGTTAAAAAGAGAACTAATAAAGAAAAAAGTGAAAGATGAAAGAGAAATTAAACATCCTCAGAAGATAACTATTCAATAAGGCCTCATAAAGTACTTATATTTAACATCAGAAACACAATCATTTAAAACATATGTACTTAATTTATCCATAAAGAAAAGTTTAGCATAAAAGTGCACTTTTGATTCTTCACATGCATGGTTTTGTTTTTTTTTTTTTTTTTTTTTGCGGTACTAGGGATTGAACTCAGGGGCATTCTACCTCCGAGCTACACCCCCAGCCCTATTTTTTATTCTTTATTTTGAAACCGAGTCTCACTAAGTTGCAGAGGGCCTCACTAGGTAGCTGAGGCTGGCCGCGAACCCGGATCCTCCGGTCTCAGCCTCCCGAATGCTAGGATTACAAGCGTGCGCCACCACGCCCAGCTTCACATGCATGTTTTTAATAGTCTATATTTTCTAGTTAAATGAACAGTGTCTGTAAAGTTATGAAGAGAAGATTAAATACCCCAAATCTATACTTTTAATTTTTAATTTTTGCCTTAAACAAAAGTTATTAAATTGTAATTGAGATTGGGACAAAGAAATTATTTCAATAAGTATGTGAGCCAAAGTGGAAAAGAATTAGAAGTCCTTTAAAATAGCAAATAATCTTCATAATTTATTTATAAAACAACCAAAAGTATCTTTAAAACTGGTATTTATCTTGAGAAATACATCATTTTTGTCCAGATAAAAAGTGATTTCTAGTCATTGACAAAATAGGATAAAACATGGCATGAACTCCACAGAATTAATACCTTTAAGTTATGAAACATAAATTGTTCATATTCATTATTTAGAATGGGAATTATCAATGTGTCCATTTTCTTTGTTGAAAACTAAAAAAAAAAAAAAAGGCTGACAGCTAAGTTGAAGAAGAGGAAGGCATTGTTTCTTCAATAATAACTGACATAATAGAAACTCACAATAACTCATTTGAAAATATGCTTTCTCATTGATATATCTGTGAGGCATGTCAGTCATGTGAAATGTTTACAACTTACCCAGGTAAGAAAAGATGCTGAAAAAGAAAACACTCTATCTTGAATTCTTTCACGGGCAGAATTAAAGATTAACTAGAAAATCGAAACAAGTTTCCTTTTTTTCATGAAATTTGATAAAGTGTTCAAAAAGAATAAAAGAATTCACTATAGAATCTCAGCCACATTTCCTTCTTTGGTTCTATTCAAATTAGATATTAACTAAGAGGACTCATTTGTCCTAATATTTAACTGTATATTATTAGGACATTTTTACAACCCACTTGACTTCTATTTCTGAACTCCCCTTCAGAATATATAATACACACACACACAATATATATATATATATATATATATATATATATATATATATATATATATTTATATAGTTTCCTACTGCAAAATTGTTATCATCAGTTGGGTCCTTGTGTAGGGAAGATATACAAAGATCCTTTTCTATAAAGAGGTTGGCTCACTTTGAAGGTAATTGTTCCCAGCAGTCTTTCCCATAACTATTAATTTTCTTCTTGGTTGTTGGTTTTGATGAACACTATCAATTAAGCTAAAGCCTATGGTCTTCTACCTAATTACATAATCCTTATTTTTGCTGCCTGTTTGACTAACATTTCTATGAATTCTGAATCTTGTTACTTATTACATTCTTCTAATTATAACTTTTTATTCTATTTAACTCACATTACTGTATTGATATCTCAGCATCATATGCAGTCATATGCTCTTAAGGTACTTAATGGATAATTTAGAATTCAAACTGCATCCTAAAATCCATTTGATTCAGGCTGAATGTATAAATTTGCAGACAACACTTTTTGGCATATACACAAAGATACAATTATTTCTGGCATTTCATAGTCACTTATCAGCCTTCCACCTAAGGCCACAAAGAAAAGTGCTAGTCAAAGAAAGCCAAGTTCATTAAGATAGCCTAAATAAGGGACACTACTCTGAAAAAAATTTAGCTGCATCATATGAAGGAGGGATCTAGGGATGTACTTACAAGTTTGGATATCTGTCTCAAACAGCTTAAGGCATACCTTTTATGGAAGTAATCAATTTAGAATATTATTAAACATTCTCTTTCTCAATAAAGAAGCTATGCAAAGGCAAATAGTCTGCAACACACATAAGGTCAAATGTCTACAACGTGAAGCTAAATTAGCCAGTTTGAAAATATGTGAGTGCACAGATGAATTTTGTATTAGGTTTCTTTGCTTGTAAAAGTTCAGTGATCAGGCATAAACTAAAATTCCACTTAAATTATAGAGTGATCTGCTATTAAATAGGCAACTTTTGACAAGTAACATCTTTGGTATGATAGCTGAGAAAACACAAGAAGAACTGTTTTCTTTTTCACGTTGTTCAAGGTAGGGAGCAGGTTCCTGTCCATAGGTTCAGGAGAGGGATTTCATTTCTGATATGTCCTCAATAACCCCACCTATGTCCTATGAAAAACTTAGCCTTTTCCATTGTCTTTCCTACATTGAGTTCAGTCAGTAATCCTTTCAAGCACAGACTGTCCTGGTTAAATGTCTCAAACATCTCCTGTAGGACCATAACCTTGGATAGCATTTATTTAAATAGCTTTGTTCCATGATCCTGACAAATCAATTTTTTCCTTATTACTAAAGAGTCTCTGTGTCATAAACTTCATTATGGAAAATGTATCTCTTTCTTTTTTTTAGTGCTTGAGTCTGTTTTGATAATCTACCTAGTATATCTGACACCACATAATTTTTTACCATAAACATGTAATCAGAATGTCAGATATATTTATTGCTGTGGTTGTTTATAAATTAACTGAGTGGAATTCTGCTTTAGTTCAAGAAATATAGGTCAAGTTTCAGGGAAAAAGGTCACATTAATATAAAATAAAGAAGACAAATAGATGAATGGACTAAGGTTCAAACAAAATAATTATGTAAAATAAAAAAAAGAAAAAGAAAAATAGACACACACTTGAAACCAAGACCACATGTAATAATGTATAATTGCTAGAGGTAGATTCGAATGAGCTTTAGACTTGTTAAAGCAAAGGAGGAATCATAAACTTGTGTAAACATTATTTTGTTTAAAATAAAGAACAAACAAAATGTTTGGAAAACACAGCCTTAAGGGAGATATATATGATATACAGAATATTATACTCAGCATCTTATCAATTAATATAAGGTTGAGTGACCTATCATTTTTCCTAATACCTCTGAAAGCTATCTGATAATATCAATTTTAAGGAATCAGAAGAAAATACATATAGTCCAAAATCGCAACTTTTATATTGTCATTTTATTAGACTATATATGCTGAATATTCTAAAAATTAAGAAAAGGAATTACAAAAAGACTCATAGTGAGCCCACAAGCTGTATTATCCAAGGACTAACGATGAGGTTCCCTAAAGAGAAGGAAAAAAATTGTCTATCTAGAAACCATAATAAGGTCAAGGATTTATTTTACCTCTAAGGACTTGAAGGGAGAGACAGAGGAAGTTGTGTCCTTGGAACAGATATAGACTACATTTAGATTAAGTAATATAGAGAATGTTGTATAAGGGGTTTTGTTGGATCATGTCGTGACTTCCTAAGTGATAATTTGAAGGTTTTAGAATTTGAGGTGAGAAGGATACAGGAATAGATTAAGAGCACATAGAGCTATGTGCAAATTTTAATGTAGAAGGTGAAAGGGGACCTGAGAGTCTGGGATTTAATTTGGTAACTAACATAATAACATTAGTAATGGTGGTCTTGAAGAATAAAGATATAAAATATGATTCATATTTCCCAAAATATATAGTATGTTATTTTGATCTGTGGATAAATGCTAAAAAATATAGTATGAATAATTCTCTGCAAAATTATCATTAAATTAAAAATAGTTTCATTAAAAATAAAAATCATTAAATTTTTTCATGTTCAATTTATGTTAAATAATTATGAAGTCTTGGAATTAACATTGGTTAAAAATGTTTGTTTTACAAAAAGTGAGCAGAGTTAAAAAGTTTTGCAAGCCGGGCGTGGTGGTGCACGCTTGTAATCCCAGCATTCGGGAGGCTGAGACCAGAGGATCTGGGTTCGAGGCCAGACTCACCTACCTAGTGAGGCACTCCACAACTTAGCAAGACCCGGTTTCAAAATAAAGAATAAAAAATAGGGCTGGGGGTGTAGCTCGGAGGTAGAACGCCTCTGAATTCAATCCCCAGTTCTGCAAAAAAAAAAAAAAAAAAAAAAAGTTTTGCAATTGAGCAATAACTATAGTATAATAGTATAGAAGACTCTGGAAGATTAAATATCCTTTGGCTTCTAGCCCAATTAGTTTTCTGATTTACAATATTTTCTGTGTGTGTGTGTGCGTGTGTGTGTGTGCGTGTGTGTGTGTGTGTGTGTGTGTGTATGTGTGTAAGCCGGGTATATGTAGCTTTTCCTTTTAAAACCACATTATATATACTTTGTAGTTAATGCTTTCAAAGGAATAAACCTTTTCTTTAAATTTTCAGTTAGATTAAGTTAGGATATATTGAAGACTTGTTTATTGTTTGAACAACATGTAAAAATTATCATTTAGTTAGCAGCTCTGCCCTATGATTTCCTCTTTCAGACATACAGGCTGACAAAGTGTCCACCATCCTGAACACAAATAGTTTCTGTATCAGAAAGAAAATGACGAATTATGCACCTCCCCTTAAAATCTCTAGCGATAAATACACAACTAGAATTCTGTTGTCTGAGCTCTTTTCAGAGCTACATATTTAATAGAAGAAGGCAATAGTCTACCTCAAAATTTCCTACTGTGTAACCTAGATTACCTGCTTTCAAACTCTGGGTAACAGTTTCTGAGCTGTTACCAGCCTAACGATTGAGCCTATGCAACACACTTTATGATTGTGTGAGGCAATAGTTAACTGGTTTCAGTTTCTTAATTGTCCAATGCTGCAAGTAAAATTAGCCTCATGACATCAGGGTCTTAAAAAAAAAAAGATTTATTTTTCACTCATAGATGTCTATTTTATGTCAACTGGGCACCCTGAATTATGTGCTCATCATTAAATGATGCAAATTGCTTATAAAGGCGGGGAGAAAAAAGTTAACCAATTTCTTACCTACTTGAAAAGGCTACTACTATAAAATGAAATGCTTGTCATTGTCACTATTTCCTTAGCTAATAAGTCACATCTTCAAACATAATTTCAAGTTTCATGCCAGTACAGTACTTTGTTGTGCTAAAATTGAGGAGAACAAGTGCTGAGAGTTGAGTCAGTAGGATCACAGCTTCCATGACAGCCTCAGCAATACAGCAAGACTCTCAGTAACCTAGTGAGACCTATTTTCAAAACAAAAAATAAAAAGGGGCTGTGGTGTAAGCTTAGAGGTAAAATGTTCCTGGGTTTAATACCCAGTACAATAAATGAAACAAACAAACAAAAAACACAAACAAAAAAAAAAACACTGAGGACTTGTCATTCTCACTACCAGCTATTGTGGTGTTAGAATTTTTGCAGATGAGATTAAGAGAAGATGGTGGTGACCATGTTCTGCTTACCCACTGAAATTTAGCAGGATGATTATCTGGTGAATTTTGATTCACTGCAGACAGACAACATGATCTAATTAGTATTTCAAATAATGAGGCAGAATTAATCACTATTAAAATCAATAAGGGCAGAGGTGGCAAATTGAAATGGGGTTCCTTTTCCTACTTTGTATCCATTTCTGAGCTCTCAACTACTCCCATATGAGTTGTAATTGTCTGAAATAGCCTTAAAGCTATATCTGTCTTAAAAGTAGCTGTCCCAGCCGGGCGTGGTGTTGCACGCTTGTAATCCCAGCATTCGGGAGGCTGAGACCAAAGGATCCGGTTTCGCGGCGAGCCTCAGCTACCTAGTGAGGCATTCCGCAACTTAGTGAGACTCGGTTTCAAAATAAAGAATAAAAAAAAATAGGGCTGGAGGTATAGCTCGGAGGTAGAATGCCCCTGAGTTCAACCCCCAGTATCACACACACACACACACACACACACACACACACACACACATACAAAAGGAGCTGTCCTTTAAGTAACACAATTTTAAAACATTGAGAAATATCCTCACCACATCTCCTGCTATATGATTTCATGAGTTGACTTGATATTCTTTGCCCATTGTCCTTCATCAGGAACAATCATAAGAAAGATGTCATTATATAGAATCATACTCTGACCTGAAATAGACAATATATACATCACTTCATTGCCCGTTTCTAGCTAAAAATACTGAGGTACTAACTTCCTACATTTTTGCTTGAATATGAACCACAAAACATTGAACTCCAGTACTTGGGGGACTGAGACAGAAGGATTGCAGGTGTGAGGACAGCCTCAGCAATATAGGGAAGCTCTCAGCAACCTACAGAGACCCTGTTTCAAAAACAAAAAATAAGGGCTGAGGATGTAGCTCAGAGATCGAATGTCCCTGGATTCATATATATATATATATATATATATATATATATATATATATATATATATATATATATAGTTTCTTTACACTGAACCAAATAATTACAAATATCATTCTCAAGAGCTTTAGGAAACTGCAAAATTCTTCCTAGGAACACATGTGACTATTGTTCTGACAATGGCCTTCAGCTGCTGAGGAATGGTTGTCTGTGAATTCTACTCCTATCCATTAGCAGGGTATCTTCCCTAATGTCCTTGTTTACTCCAAACATAATATTCTGCAAAGAGAAATGAGATGATGTATTTGGTGTAAGCTATAAGCTGGACACTGACTGAATGATGGCATTTAAGCACATTGTGAGTGAGAACTAATGCAGGATAAGCAGCAATTTTGGCCAAGGAGTAAGGAGGATGGGCAATTATGTTTCCAGTGGGCTATTTTTCATGTCCATAACTAGACATAAATATAGGCAATTCAGAGACAGAAGAAATATGACTAGAACTCAGCTTGGCTGACTTAGTTGCAAACCAAAATAAAAGGACCCTGAAAAGGGCTGGGAGTTGGTCCATTTTTGCCTCATTTGTTTTCCAGAGGAGTCTGCTTCTGCCTCATTGATTTCTACTCCTCATTGAGTCATGCTCCCACGCTTGTTAAATATTACTTCATTGCTTTCAGCTTCATCCTTCTTAGTCACCATCTCTCAAGGAAGCCCCTGCATAGTAACACCAAGTTTCCACACTCAGTCTAATGCACCTGTGCCCTATTTTTCCAGCTGTGCTCATTCGCCACACGGACTTGAGTCATGAAGCTTGTTCTTCATGTCAATCACCCTGCTATATCACCACAAGGGCCTGAGCTGTGAGGCATTTGAAAAAATAGGAATGCTGTTACCTCGTGGTATTTTACTAGCATTTGATTTTGAGATACAACACAGAGGAAACAGTCTTCCTGCATCCCTCAGTAAAGGAGCAATTTCATTCTTCCACTCCTACAGACATATATGTTCAGCAGCTTCAAGAGGAAGGACTTTCACCAAGCTACCTAGCTACGCATTCAGGACCATGGTTTGGATTGCATGAGCTCCTTAGTTTAAAGCAATAACTTGATCAGAACTCAAATCACCATTCTTATATTTCTGATCATCTCAGGACATCCATTAGCCAGTTGACACTCATCACATTATTCTACTCACCTCCTAGTAAACATAATGCCCCCTACTCTCCTTCCTCAGACTCCTATGGGGGGCCTTCTGGAAAGCAGACACATGCTTTTACAATGTCCTTCCCAAACCCCACACTTGCTCTTGATGCTTCCTTAATCTTCTCACTTTGGGTGCAAACTGTAGTTCTCTTCCTTGATGAAGTAATTTTCTTTGAAGGTTTCTAAAATGGAAAGTAGCTTATCTACTTGATTCCTTATAACTAGGCACCTGAAGCTAAGAGAGGGATTCTTCTGTATTCTACTCAAAAATGCAAGCTGACTATCTTGACTATCCATTTAAAATGTCAGCTTCTTTGACCCTCATGCCATTCAGCTAATTGAAATAAAAATATTAGCCTCCCATCTACTGTCATTTACCCATCACTTTTCAATCACTGAAAAATATTTTGTCTCCTACTGCATTTTGTTTCTTCTGTATGTCTGCTTCTGTTAGTGTTTTGGTAAATTTCTTATGAGTGATTTAGAAACACTTTGGCTTGGTCTCTCTCTCTTTTTTTATTTTTTTATTTATTTTTTTATTTTTATTTAATCACATGAAATAATAACAACTGAGAATAAAATTAATGTTTGTTGCTTCATCAAGGATACCTTTAATTCAAACAGGAGTTTTTTGTTGTTCTTTTGAGAGCATGGTAGTAAAATCAAAATAGCTACCACTATTGTTTGGTTCCATTTCCACAATTTACACAATGGCACCAATGATATGTTTTATACTGTTTGCAAATGTTAGTGGTGAAAGGCAAATAACATCTTAGCTTTATTTTAAAGTTAATTTTGACATTGACAATTCCCTGAGAATTTCTTGAGAATACTCATGAGTCTGTGAACTGGACTGAAACCAACTGTTCTAAAGTAGTTGATCAAAAGTGAGGGAAATCTCATCTAAGTAAACATTTGTATACAGAAATTCTGATGTTATGTTTTGAAATTGTATGATCTTAGAGTGAACAGAAGATGCGACTTTTAGGATGGTTATTATAGTAGAGCAAAATGTCATCTTTCTATTCTTAAAAATGGTCAGAAGTTTGAAAAACAGAAAAAAAAGAGATCTAAAGGAAGGGTTTATAATCATGCATAGAAGAATGTGGACATCATGTTCAAGGGGATGATTTAAGGAACAAAGGATGATTAACCTATAATGAAGAAGTAGAGCTAAGGTAGAAATATTCAGTTATTTAATAGGTTATATTGGGAGAGTTGGTTCAAGTTGTTCAGAGGACAAACTGAAAACAACTGGGTAGAGATATGAAACAGAGTTTAACATTTTTAATCATTATACAAATCTTATAAAGTTCTCATTGAAAATCCTATTAAAAATAGAATCACTTTTTTTTTTCCCCAGCAAGCTCCAGGGATAAGTGATGCTTAGAAGAAAGCATGAACCAGCATTCTGTGACCTCAAAAGTCCATTATTAGACTGAGATTTTATATTTCTTTGATTCTCTATGGTGCCCAAATGTACCATCTAGGGCCAAAACTATATTGCAGCTTAGATATTCCTTCAAATGTTTTGTCTTTAATATGACCCACACAAGCAAACATACTCTTATTTAATGTTTGCACTCTACTTACACCACACATAAGCTGTCTTCCCAAGGGACCATCTCAGTTTAAACTTCATAACATGATCTTCTCTAATCCACCTTAGACTGATAAATACAAAAGTTATTTAAAAGTGACTCCTGCTGTGCCCAATAACTATACCCTAAAGGGCATTTAAGAGAAAAACTTTCTTTTTCACTTAAGAAACCACAATCTTGCTTATAATCTTCTGCACTTGGGAGCACAGAAAAGAGCAAGAGATTGTCATCTTTTAAAAGTTTGTAAGACAAAGTAGCTAATGAAAGTCTACTGCCAAAGGACTTCTTTTTTTATATTAACTTATTTCACGTAGGGGCCCCGTGATGCCTTTATTTTTGTATTCAGTAGTTTCTAGATGTGTGTATGCTACCTCTGAATTTTGGATAGTTTACTCATTGATTAATTTGACTTTTTTTGGAAAGAAATCCTTTTGAAATGTGTTGGAAATGTCTGGCTACTCAGATAGAAACTATAAGATGTTCTGACATTGTCTTATTACTATGATGTACATATAATGTATAGAGGGAATGTATCTGGGGCCCTGCAGTTCTTCTGGTTAATTTCTTAGAACAATTAATTTTATGCTGAAACAAGAGTGATGGATAAACAAAACAGTTTCACCTCTACATGGTATGTTCCCCAAATGTCCAATATATTTAACTTCTAATTCTCTTAAGTCTGAGGAAGAACATCCAAAAAGAAAACTGAAATAAAATGGCTATTTTATGCTACAATTGACTTAAGCTGATAACTTGAAAATTTGTGCCAGGATCCAATTATCAAATAATTAAGACAAAATCAATAAAATTTTAATTTGAGTATAAAAATGGAGATATTTCTTTTCTATACATTATTTATTTCTTTTTTATGCATATATGTTAGGTTTTTTTTTTTACTTCAACTGCTTATTAAAATAATGTGTGCACTTTTAAAAATATTCTAAATGTAAAGAAAGACCTCCTTTCTGTTGTCTTAAGATCCTCTTCCTGGAGCAAAATATTTTACACATGGTAGCTCAGAAATTCCCTGTGCATATATCAATTATCAAATAAGGTCATATTATACATATTTTTCAATTCCTTTCATTTTTACCATAGTTTCTCATATTTTTATTAGTGTATTGCAATTAGACATCATAGTGAGATTCAGTGTGATACAAATGTCCACGCACAGAGCTCTTGGTGAGCTTCCCTCCACATTCCACACCACTACCCACACCTCCCTCCCTGAGCTTGCTAGCAAAACCTGGAGTAAACCATTGTATATTGTGTATTGCAAAGCATTATTTGAACTGTTTCCTTCCTCAATCCTTTTTTCTTCCATCCCAGATCCTTTCCTCAGTCCCCATCTCTTATTTGACTGGTCTCTCTCCACATTTATCCAAAGTCCTGTATGTTTCCTATATTCTCTCCAGTTTCCACATATGAGAAAAAAATACAACTCTTGACTTTTGGAGACGGACTGATTTCATCCAGCGTATTCTCTAGTTCCATCTATTTCACACAAATGTCATAGTTTTGTTTTTCTTTATGGGTGAGTAGAAATCCATTGGGTATATTCACCAAATTTTCTTTATCTGATGTGCTGATACTTAGGTTGGTTCCAAAATGTGGCTGTTTTGAATTGTGCTGCTACAAAGGGATACAAAGTTAGTTCAACATAAATAAGAGTTATAGTAAAAACAAAAGCATGATATTGACACACACAAAAAATTCATAGACCAATAGAACAGAATAGAATATACAAAAACAAATCCTCACACTTACAGCAAGTTGTTCTTTGACAAAGAAGCCAAAAACATATGCTGGACAAAAGACAACATTTTCAACAAGTTTTACTGGGAAAACTAGATATTCACATGTGGAAGAATACAATTAGACCCCAATCTCTCTCCTATATAAGAGTCAATTGAAAATGAGTCAAAGATCATTACTAGAAAAAAAAAAAAAAGCATAGAACCAACTCTCCAACACATAGACACTGGTAGAGACTTCCTTAATAAGATCCCTCAGGCTGAGGAAATAAAACCAGGAATCAGTAAAATTGGATAGCATCAAGTTGAAAAGCTTCCATGCAAGTAAAACAATCAAGATTCTGAAGTGAAAGTCTACAGATTGTGAGAAAAATCATTGCTAGCTACTCTTATAATATCTAGAGTATACATATTTAAAAATTACAAGCTTTAACACAAAAAAAAACAATAAAAATGAACCGAACAGACACTTCTCAAAAGAAGAAGTACAAATGTCCAATAAATATATGAAAAACATGTTCAACATCATTAGCGATCAGGGAAATGCATATCAAAACTACACTAAGATTTTATCTCTAATTAGAATGGCAAATATCAAGAGTACAAGCAATAACAAGTACTGTCAAGGATGTGAGGAAATAAGAACTTTCATGTCCTGTTGGCAGAACTAAATTAGTACAACCACTATGGAGAGCAGTAAGGCGGTTCCTCAAAAGACTAAGAGTGAAACCACCATATGATTTTGCTATACTATTCCTGGGTATCTTCCCAAAATAATTAAAGACAGAATACTTTAGTAGATGTGTATATATCCATGTTTATACAGGCACAATTCACAATAGTCAAGTTAAGGAACAATATAAGTGTTCAAAGACAAATTAATGAATAATGAAAATGTGGTATATACACACAGTATTACTATTTTTACTAAGCCATAAAAAAGAACAAAATTAAGTCATTTGCAGGAAAATTATTAAAACTAGAGAATATTATGCTAAGTGATATCAGTCTCAAAAAGCCAATGGTTGTATTTTTTTTCTCATATGTAGAAGTTAGAAAGAAATTAGGAAACATAAGGGACTTCAGATAAATGAGCAGAGACACCAGTAGAATAGTGGAATAGGACGGAGGGAAGAAGTTGGAGAGGGGGAAAAGGAGGAGTGAGAAGAAGGGAACAGTTCAAATAATGTATAACAATGTATGAGAGTATTGCAACTGTGAGACTATAATTAGATCTTTTCTTTCAAAGGAATACCTTGCATTTGTCAACATTTTGTAAAACTGCCATTGTGAAACATTATATGTGCTTGTATTTTTGTAAAGATAGCCTTTCCTGGAAATTGTGAGTTCTAACCCCTCCCCCAGCATCCTTTTCAGCCAATGGTATAAAGATTGTGAGGCTATGTTCCCACTAATAGGAGCACAGCACAAAAGCCCCATGAAATAACCCAGTAGTTTCCTGTCATGTTGTTCTTTCCTACCTAACTCACTGGTGTCAGGATCCTGTTTTGTAAAAAGTAAAATTCGCCTTACTGAGCTGCTTTGAAATATACACCTTATCCTAAGACTCCATAGAAATTTACTTCTAACACTATCAATCTCACTAGTATGTTCAGGGAGGGAGGAGGGGGGAGGAGGGTTGAATGGGGAAGAAGATACACTAAATGTTACCTCCATGTAGCTTTGTATTAATTTAATCCCACTGTGAATATAATTACAACACACTAAAAATATTAATAGAAAGCTAGTTAAACAAAAAGATAGTTAATTCCTCAAATTCAGCTTGGATAAAATTTAAAAAGGGAAAACAGCATTTCTACCCACTTACCAGTGAAGTGGCATCCAAAAACAGCTTTTGGGAATGTAGTTTCAATTAGCCACAATAATTATGATCGAATTCACCATTGTTATCCAATTTGGCCTGACACATAGAAAGTCCTCAATAAATAACTGAATTGAATGAAAATGACATAAACCCTTCCATATCCATCCATTTGGCTCCAGTTTAATTATGCCTTCTATAAATTTGTTTGTTTTTGGTATGTTTTATTTTTCTTATAGGTATTAGATTTCAGATCAAACTGTAAACTTTAAGAAAAAAATACTTTTCATTATATTGAAGTAATAATGTATGTGAACGAAATATATTTGAATGTAAATATATTTAAAGATAGAATCACCAATACATTTGAATAGTTTTTTTTTTTTTTTTTTTTTTTTTAGAGACAGAGATTTATTCAGGAAAGTGGGGGATACACATTGAAGAGAGAATGTGGGCCACCTCAATATACAGAGAGAGAGTGTCTTTGGGATCTTTACTGATCCTTTTTATAGGAGACTATATGAGAGGGTGGGTAGTGGTGCATGGCAGGGATGGAGGTCTGGATTTTATCAGAATCCTTAAGTTCCTGACATCCTATCAATGGGTGGTACCTGAGCTTGACCCTTAGACCTTCCTTATGAATCTTTTGTTTACTAAGCATCTCAGAAATTGCAGGTGGGGAGATAGGCCATTATGATTAGAAATGTGGGCATACTGGGGATTTTTTGCTTAAGAAAGAACAAGCCCAACAGATTGAAGATAAGGACTATGAAGTTTCTGGATTTTAAAGCTATAGACTTATATTTGAAAAATAGCTTACTCTGGGTAGGAACTGACCAAGTATAGCTTCTATAATATACATCTTAAAGCATATAAAACCCTCAAAATGCAATGCTAATCATATTTTCAATAAAAATTTCTCAACTAGATTGATAAAACAAAGGCACCACATCTTTCCTGTCTAAAACTGTGATGTATATTCAAGAAAATGTTAAGTTTAATTGGCTGGTACTCCCACAGAATAGATGCAGCTTGTAAATTGATCTACTTTGTCATGCCAAGGTTTCTTGGAGAGGATCCAGCTTTTGTGCTGATCTTTGTGGTTTCTAGTGATTTTGTTTTATTATGCTAAGGGTTGTTGGCCTCTCTTAAAACACATTTTAATATCGCCTTAATTGAGACTCTGACCCATAATTCAAAAAGGGCTTCTGTGATTTTTTAATTAAATAAGTCTTTTGGTTTACAATCAGAATTTTTTTTTATTCTTGTGATTTTTTCCATCTTGGTTTCTAATTTTGTAACAAAGCCAGAGAGCTTATTCTTCCTCTAAATTCTTAATAATTTCAATAATTCAAATTCAGGATCTGTTGAATTTTGTTCTTGTTGTTTCCTTTGCTATATTATTTTTACTACACTGTGACTGTACAAGAAAAATATCTGATATGTGTTCAGTAAAATTGCATTAAATACACATTCTAATGATGATACTAATTGCCTGTCTTCATGGCTCCTCCAAAGCAATCTCCTTCTCTTTTCATCTCACTCTTGTGTAAGCACACACAAATTTGTTACATATAATATTGGACCTTGTTTTTCTTTTTCTATGTTAGTTATAGTTAGTGTACTTACATTGTCCAGTAAGAGATTTTTATGTGGGTTTTTTTTTTTTTTTTTTTTGTTACCCACACTATTAGATATAGTGAATCATGTGGGAACTTAAAAACAAACAAATGTTTCCTTACTCGTTCATTATAGCTCTGAGATTATAAATACAGGAGATAGGACTTTAGTAGTGGATGGATGTACTTCAGATGCAGCATAGAGAGAAGCAAATATACCATTCACATTCAGCAAATATGGAGACTAGTTGTCTACATTAAGGCCTTTTCTTGCATACTGTGCTTGAGATCATCAACACATTGTGAAATTATTATATCAAGAGACTACTAGCTAAAGGAAAAATAACTTTTCCTTTTTTTTTTTTTTTTTTTTTGTGTGTGTGTGTGTGTGTGTGTAACTGTGTAATTGGGGATTGAAAACAGGGGCATTCTACCTACAAGCTATACTCCAATCCTTTTTAATTTTTGTTTTGTTTTGTTTTAAAACAGTCTTTATAGCTGGGCATGTTGGTGCACTTTTATGTCAGTACTTGGAAGGCTGAGACAGGAGGATCTGGTTCATAGTCAACCTCAACTACTTACTGAGGCACTCCACAACTTAGAGACCCTGTTTCAAAATAAAGAATAAAAAATAGCACTGGGGCTGTAGCTCAGAGGTAGAATGCTGCTGAGTTCAATCCCCATTATAGGTTGCTAAGAGTCTCGCTAAGTTGCTGAGTCTGAGATTGTCCTCCAACCTATGATCTTCCTGTCTCAGTCTACTGGGATTACAGGTATGTTCCATCATGCACTCTTTTTTTTTTTTTTTTTAAAGAGATATATTTGGGACCTAATTGGGTTACAAGAGGGACCCTACATAAAGGAGTAGAAACTTCAGTAGAGTGATGGGAAGAGTTCAGGAGAGAGAAATGGAAGGGGGAGGAAGACTTGATGAAGGAGAAATTCAAATGAAGCTATATACAAATTATATATACACAAATTGATTAATGGCAATCTTAATATCATGTACAGGAAAGAGGAAAGGGTGCTGGGATCTGGAGGGATGATTACCAAATGCAGTGTGCATGTATGTCCCTTTCACTCTGAACTTCATTATGATGTGTCATTAATGCAACAATAAAATTATATATAGAATAAAAGACATCTTTCTAAGGGCATAAGTAAATTAAACTCTCCTGATATAACACTCTCTCACATAACTTAGGTACAGACAAGCTTTGAATCTTGCCAAGATGAGCTTTTACATCTGGACTTGGAGACAGGCCTTATATCTGCCCATGCAGTTTGGAGTCCTGGTGTTCAATAATAACCATGTTGGAAATTTTCAGCTAGATCTACCAGTGCAAATAAGCCATCCTATGTAGCTGTATTAAACATCCATATATCAAGGTTTAATTCACTCTCTTCAAAACATAAATCAGATTTTCATTAATTTTTGAATCCATAGCTATCTATGTTTTCATTTATAAGCATTAGACAGTTATGTTGATGACCTTCCAATCTCCCTTCAAAGGATATTATTTATATAAGATCTGGATATTTTTATCTGGTTGTGAAGGCACTGACTCATTAAACTTTATCACTTCTTTGCTCTTTTAATTCATTTGAGTACTATTTCTTGAACCTTGCTGATAACAACATTTCACTTTAGCTCTTTTCCTTTCTTTAAACAACTCTTTCTTGCTTTAATGATGTGTTGTAAACAGCAAAAGGCCTGCAGTCCTGAACACTGGTTTTGCTCTTAGTCTTTTCATGACCTTGAGAAACTGAATTCATTGCACTGAGCCATAGTTTTCTATAAAATGGGGAGAGAGAGCTGCTACTTTATAATAAAAATTTGGGAAAAGACATATAAGAAAAGACAGTAACTAAAAATATTATTTTCAAACTTTTCTTTTGTAATTCATTTTATATCACTACACTGTCTTTAAACACTGAATATTTTCTCTTGTATCTGTATCTCTGATTAAGAGGTAACTTCCAGAGTTTGCATCTAAATTTTATTTTTTATATTAGTCATATTCATTATCTTTCAGGAAAACCTGCTTCTCATCCAATCTTATCTAATTCAGTTCATGTTTTCACTACACTAATTATCCAAAATAGACATAGAATTTAGGTATTATACCTCCAACGTGTGTGTGTGTGTGTGTGTGTGTGTGTGTGTGTGTGTATGTGTGTGTGTTACGGAAGATTAAAGTCGGGGGCATTCTACCTCCAAGCTAAACTCCCAGCCCAATTTTATTTTATATTTTGAAACATAGTCTTGCTAGGATTCTGAGAGTCTAACTATTTGCTAAGACTGTTCTAGAACCTGTGATCCTCCTATCTCAGCCTCTCAACTACTGAAATTACAGACATGTGCCACCACATTCAACCTTTTTTTTTTTTTTTTTTAGTATTATATCTGGTACAATATCAAGTGCTATGTACATGTATGCTTGCATCACTTTGAACTTCACTGTGATGTATAATTACAATCTACCAATAAAAATATATAAGAAATTCCATTGTGTGTATATCCCATAATTTTGTAATCTATTTGTTTGTTATGACATTTGCAGGAAAATGGATGGGCCTGGAGAACATTGTCTTGTGAGATTAACCAGTCACAGAAAGTGAAGAGTCTTATGTTTTCTCTCATATGCAGAATCTGAGGAGTAATTGGGTATAAGAAGGACTTTAGAAAATGGAGGAAAAAGTCCGGCATGGTGGTGCATGTGTGTAATCCCAGCATTTGAGAGGCTGAGACCGGTGGATCCGGGTTCAGTGAGGCACTAAACTAGTGAGGCACTCCACAACTTAGTGAGACCCTGTTTCAAAATGAAGAAAAAAAATAGGACTGGGGTTATAGCTCGGAGGTAGAATGCCTCTGAGTTCAATCCCCAGTACCAAGAAAAAAAAAAAAAAAAAAAAAAAAAAAAAAAAAAAAGAAAGAAAGAAAATGGAGAAAAAACTCCAATGGAGCCAAGAAGGTGGGTGAATATGTTATGTCTCTAATTTTGTTTAATTCTAGGAATTATTTTATTTTTCCCCATATTTATTCTCTAATCCAGTCCTCATTCAAAAGTGTATCATTCAATCTCCATGTATTTATGTAATTTCTTTTGGTTATTGATTTGTACTTTGATTCCATAATGATCTGAAAAGATGCAAGGAGTTATATTACATTTTTTAAAAATTTGCTGGTACTTGCTTTGTAGTCCAGTATATGGCCTATTTTAGAAAAGGCTCTATGAGCAGCTGAGAAGAATGTTTATTCAGCTCTGGTCAGTTGGAATATTCTGTGTATATGTAGGTCCATTTGGCTTAGAGTGTCTTTTAGGTCTGAAGAGTCTTTACTGATCTTTTGGTCCGAAGACCGATCAAGTGGTATGAGAGTGCGTTGAAGACCCAGAATACCCAAAGCAATTATCAGCAATAAGAAACATGCAGGCAGCATCCCAATGCCTGACTTAAAATTACACTACAGAGCTATATATAGTATTATTGACACAAACACAGATACATAGACCAATAGAACAGAATAGAAAATACAGAAACAAATCCACACACATATAGCCAATTTATTTTGACAAAGGTGCCAAAAACATATGTTGGAGAAAAGACAGCCATTCAATAAATGGTGCTGGGAAAACTAGTTATCATTTGTAGAAAAATGGAATTAATTTCTTACCTCTTATCCTGCATAAGAATAAACTCAAGATGGATCAAAGACCTGTAAATTGGACCAGAGACTTTGAAATTACTTGAGGAGGACATAGGTTCAAGACTCCAACATATAAGCACAGGTGGAAACTTCCTCAGTAAGTCTGCCAAAGTTCAGGAAATTAAAATAAGAATTAATAAATGTGATGATATTAAAAAGTTTCTGCTCATCAATGAAAAGCATCTGTCGGGGGCCTAGTTCAGCCGGCTAGACCTCGCCTCTAGATGGCGCCTGGTAAAGTGCCAGAAGCAGCTACAGGTGAATAACATCCCGGGGCTGTGCCACGCCAGAGCGCATGCACCAGCACACCCGACTCATGGCCGGCCCAGGTGAGAGCTGTATGAGATGCCTCGTGGCTTAGGCCCTTCGCAGCTTTAAAAGCCTCCACCTCTCGCCTAGAGAGAGAGCTGCTGGGGAAAGGCTGGTTGGGAAGTTACTGGGCTGGGTTGCTGGGAAAAGTTCTGGGAGGAAGTGGTTGGGAAGAAGAAGCGGTTGGGAAGAGGTTGGCTGGGTTGCTGGGGAAGTCCTGGGAAGAAAGACTGTGGGTTGCTAGTGGAAGTCGGGTTGCTAGAGAGAGGGGTTATTGGAAGTCTGTCGGAAAAGCACTATTTGGAAAGACGACCTCTGTACTGTGTTTGTTATTGCTTGTGCAATGCTCTTGATCCCAGAAAGAGAGAGATATAATAAAAGAGATTCGAACCAGTAATATTTAGGCAGCGTCTTTTATTGGGGCCTCATGGCTGAGGGTTCAGCCTGGGACGCCCGATAAGCATCAAGAGTATAAAGAAAGATCCTACAGAATGAGATAAACTCTTTGTCAACTATTCCTTTGATAGTGGACTGATATCTAGAATATTACTTTAAAAACATTTAAAAAAAAAAGAATAATCCAATCAAGGAATGAGCAATTGAACTAAATAGACACTTCATGAAAGAAAAAACACAAATGACCAATACATACATGAAAAAAATCAACATCAATGTCATTAGCAATGAGGGACATGCAAAATAAAACTACATTGAGATTCCATCTAACCCTGATTAGAGTGGCAATAATCAAAAAATAAAATTACAATAAATGACGGTGAGTATGTGGAGAAATAGGAACTCTTCTACACTGTTGGTGGGACTGTAAATTAGTGTAGCTTCTATGAAGATCAGAGTGGAGATTCCTCAAAAAACTGGGAAAGGATCCACTATATGATCCAGCTATACCACTCCTGGGTATCTTTCCAAAGGGAATGAAATCAGAATATCTTTGTAATACATGCATATCCTTGTTTATGGCAACACAATTAATAATAGCCAAATAGTGGAACCAAGCCAGGGGTTCATCAACAGATGAATGGATCACAAAATTCCATTGTGTGGAATATATATATTCCATTGTGTGGAATATATATAACATCCCGGGGCTGTGCCATGCCAGAGCGCATACACCAGCACACCCGACTCATGGCCGGCCCAGGTGAGAGCTGTATGAGATGCCTCGTGGCTTAGGCCCTTCGCAACTTTAAAAGCCTCCACCTGGAATTCTACTCACACTAAAAAGGAATAAAATTATATCATTTTAAGGAAAATGAATAGACCTGGAAAACATTAATTAAGTGAGATTAGCCAATCACAGAAACTGAAGGAACTTATTTTTTTTCTACTATGTGAAGCTAGAGAGTAATAAAGATACCAGAAGGACTCCAGATAATAGAAGAGAAACCTCAGAGGAGCCAGGGAGATAGTCTAGGGGTTGTTTGGAGGGAGAAGAATTAATGAAGAAAACACCTTCACTGACAATATGCGCATAACAACTCCAATCTCAATATGTTGTATGGGGAAGAAAAGGAGTGGGAAGGGAGAGCAGGAGAAACTCCCCATTCTATGCATGTGTCGCTCTCAGTCTGAACTACATTATGATGTAAGACTATAATGCACTAATAAAAGTGTCAAAAAAAGGTAACTTAGAATGAACAATTACCCCTATTTTGTTACTCTCTAAATTTTTTATTTTTAAAAAGATTTTGGTTTTGAAGTAGCCCAAAGTTTTATTTGAAGCTGATATCTCCTTTTTCTTTTTTTGCGGTACTGGGGGTTGAACTCAGGGGCATTCTACCTCCGAGCTATACCCCCAGCCCTATTTTTTATTCTTTATTTTGAAACAGGGTCTCACTAAGTTGCAGAGTCCCTCACTAGGTAGCTGAGGCTGGCCTCGAACCCGGATCCTGCGGTCTCAGCCTCCGAATGCTGGGATTGCAAGCGTGCGCCACCATGCCCGGCTCCTCCTTTTTCTTAATAACCTAAAAATGTCATCATTGAATAAATCTATCGTATATCTACAGATTATTTGGTATTTGCAATCTATGTGGGAACTAGCATCCAGTTGTGCCAGTTTTCATCTACTAATAGATCTTGCAACTGCAGAGAACTATTTTAATTTTTTTGGAAAATTATCTTTTATATTAAAGAGCACACTCATCTTAAAAATATGATATTGACCAAGTCAGCTTTTATCAAACCTCTTTTGGAGTCAATGTGATTATAATCTTCTTACAGAATCCTCCATCCTTTATTATTATTATTATCTCTAAAAAAATTGAGTGTTCTTCATCCCCAATATTTTTGAAATGTTTTCTTTATTGTATAATTACTTCTCATAAACAACAAAGGAAGCATTTAGTCTCAATATTGTGATACAGAAGTAATTTAATTATTTTAGTAAATTTTGCAAATTTTTCTGTAATGCAGAAGAAATATCCTAAACTTAGATTAATTTCCTCAAGAGTTTATATTTCTAAACAGTACATTCAAAAGAGTAAAACCATTTAATCACTGAGTTTGATTTAAGTCAACATTTTACATATAAACAATTAGTTGATTTTTCAAAATTACTGAAATATAAAATCTTTAGCTTTAAGACACAGTAACGTTCTCTCTTCTTCTTCTTTTTGTTCTTCTTCTTTGTTCTTCTTCTTCTTCTTCTTCTTCTTCTTCTTCTTCTTCTTCTTCTTCTTCTTCTTCTTCTTCTTCTTCTTCTTCTTCTTCTTCTTCTCTTCTTCTTTTTTTTTTTTTTTTCCAGTACTGGGGATTGAACTCAGGGGCATTCTACCTCGGAGCTATAGCCCCAGCCCTTCTTTTTTTTTTTTTTTTATTCTTTATTTTGAAACAGAGTCTCACTAAGTTGCGGAAGGCCTCACTAGGTAGCTGAGGCTGGCCGAGAACCCGGATCCTCTGGTCTCAGCCTCCCAAATGCTGGGATTACAAGCATGCGGTACCATGCCCAGATCACAGTAACATTCTTAAAACATAAGGACAACACTGAAACATTATGTTAAAAATGATACACAAAGCTATGTGAAATATACACAATGGAATTCTACTCAGCAATAAAGAAAAATAAAATAATGTCACTTGCAAGCCGGGTGTGGTGGCGCATGCTTGTAATCCCAGCATTTGGGAGGCTGAGACCGGAGGATCCGGGTTTGCAGCCAGCCTCAGCTACTTAGTGAGGCACTCTGCAACCTAGTGAGACCCTGTTTCAAAATAAAGAATAGAAAATCGGGCTGGGGATGTAGCTTGAAGGTAAAATGCCTCTGGGTTCAATCCCCAGTACCACACACACACACACACACACACACACACACACACAGTCACTTGCAAGAAAATGGAAGGACTTGGAGAAAATTATGTTAAGTGAGATTAGCAAGTCACAGAAAGTGAAGGGACACACGTTTTCTTTAATATGTGCAAGCTAGGAAGTAACTGAGATACCAGAGAGACTCCAGATAAGGGAGGAGAAACCTCAGTGGAGCCAGGGAAATGGTCTAAGGGAAGGGGAGAGGGAAGACTGAGGTTCATTACTGGAAATACTAACATTTACTGTGTGTACATATGTGAAAATCCCAATATCAGTCTCAGTCCTCTGTATGGGAAGGGGGGAGAGGGGGAGGTGGGGGTGGGCGAGCACCAAGTGCTGTGTGCATGTATGTCAGTGTCAACATGATTTAATTATGATGTGAGACAATAATGCACCAATAAAAGCACACTGAATAAAAGATACACAAGTTAAATTTATAAATAAAAAAAGATTATAACTGGGCACATTGGAACATGCCTATAATGCCAGTATTTGGGAGGCTGAGATAGGAGGATTGCAGTTTCTCAGTCAAGCATCAGCAACTTAGGGAGGCACTCACCAACTGTGAGACCATGTTTCAAATTAAAAACATAAAATAGAGACTGGGGAGATAGCTCAGAGGAACAATGCTACTGGGTTCAATCTCCAGTACCACCAACAAATTAAAAAAAAAAATTGTGTGGGGTTTAGGAAGTAGTTCAATAAACTCAATATAGGGTGAATGCTTAGCATAATTAAGACACAGGTTCAGGGTTCAATCCCCACCACCAAAACAGTAATAGTAATAGTAATAATAATAATAAATAATGGGATGACTTTTGGTACACTGAAAAAACTTTATAGAGACTATATTAAATTTATTTATAACAAATAATATAATGTGATTTATAACTAATTTTGAGGGTGTTTTTAGGTACTCTATTTAGCAAATTATTCCTTTTTCTATAATTCAAGTAATATACATTTGCCTTTGGCTATAAATTACACCATGGTAGAGGAAAAGGAAGTTAGGTGAGGGAAAGTAACTAGCAGGATATGGAAAAAAAGAATAGAAGAGAAGAATTATTTTAAAAGGTAAAGAGGGAAAAAAGACTTGACTTTTTCTATAGAACATTTTTTACAATTAATATATTCAAATAAATATCTTAATTTGGAATCAATTATATACCTATATATGCACAAACACACATATATATTCAAAATTTACCTAATGTGAATTCTTTCTTGTCTTTTATTTAATGTTTAAAATTTATAAATCATAACTATTTAAAATGTAATACAGTTTCTGTTAGTTATTTGAATTTTTATAATTTATGTAGAAATAAAATATTCATGCACAGTTGATGTTATTGATCATATCTCTATATTAAAATCAGTGGCTATCAAATGGAATTAGTGATAGATGACTAATCTGAAGTTCTTCTGTATGTACAATAAATACTATACAAACTGGCCATTAATTTCCCATTAGTAGAACAATGTCAATCAGTATGAAATTTTAATATTGGAAAATTTGACAATTTATAAAAAGTACATTTTTATGACTTTTTTCCTTAATAAGATATCAAATGACAAGAGGAAGCATAATTATATCCATTACACCACCCTTTGGGAAGCCATTAGGTCACAGGACTCTGCTCTTCATGAATAAAACAGTGCCCTTTAGAAAAATGCTTGAGGGACACATAGAAAGGGCCATCTGTGGGGATCAGGCTCTCACCAGACACAAATCTCATGACACTTTGAACTGCAAGCAAAATTACCTGTTGCTTAGAAGTTACTTAGTCTAAACACTTTTCCATACCAACCTTAGTGGATTAAGAAAGAAGGCAACTGGGGTAATTCTACATGAGATTTTATTTAAGAAAAAATTTAACCTTCACTTTTTCTACCCTTATTATTCAGTGACTAAGAAAACAGGAAAAGTTGTGCATTTAAATAAATATCCAGTGTAAAATGTTCCATTTTTTCCTTATATGACATTATAATGTAATATTCATCATAATATATATATTTATTGGTGCATTGTAATCATACATCTTTGTTAGATACAAACTGGTAGAGGCATACATGCACACATTTCTCATTTAACCCTTCCCCAATGCCCATGTCATTCCCTCCCCTTCCTCCTTCTCATGTTCAGTTTAGTGATTGACTTTGATATGTTTGTGAAAGTACATCATGTGCATTAGAGTGTTTCCCTCCCCTCCCCATTACCTTCAGTTAAGTCACCTTCTTTGCTCATTTAAGGTTTTTCCTTCTCCGTCTAGAGTCCCTCTTATTTTTCACTTTCTCCTAGCTTCTGCATATTAGGGAGAGCATATGATTTTTTACTTTTTGTGACTGACTAATCTCATTTAACATGTTTTCCAGTTCCATCCATTTTTCTGCAAATGACATGATTTTGTTCTTCTTTATGGCTGAGTAAAATTCCATTGTGTACATATCCCATAGTTTTGTAAACCATTCTTCTGTTGATGGACATCTTGGCTGGTTCCATAGTTTGGCAATTGTGAATTGTGCAGCTACACACGCATTGGTCTAATAGTTTGGTTTCTATAATTTGAGTAGATACAAAGAGGTGGTATTGCTGAATCATATGGTAGGTTCACTCCATTCCTCTGAGGATTCTCCATATTGTTTTGCAAAATGGTTGCACTAATTTGCAATCCCACCAACAATGTATTAGGGTTCCCACTCTCCACACCATTGCCAGAATTTGTTGTTTGTAGTTTTATGATTGCCATTCTAATTGGGGTTAGGCTAAATATCAAGGTAGTTTTGATTTGCATCTCTCTGATTGCTAATGATGTTAAACATTTCTTCGTATATATATTGGTCATATGCAGTAAAATGGAAATAAACCCCACTTTCTCACCCTGCACAAGAGCCAAGATGGATCAAATACCTGGAAGTCAGGCCAGAGACCTTGTAGCTACTAGAAGAGGGCATAGGCCCAACACTTCAACACACAGGCATAGGTAAAAACTTTCTCAACAAGACTCCAAAGGCACAAGCTATTCAAAAGAAGATGAATACATGGGATTGCATTAAACTGAAGAGCTTCTGTGCAGCAAAGGAAACTATCAAGAACCTCAACAGAGAGCCCGCAGAATGGGAGAAAAAATTTTGCCAGCTACTCCTTCGATAAAAGAGAATCTAGAATATACAGAGAACTCAAGAAACTCACAACTAAGGGAACAAATAACCCAATCAAAAAATGGGCCAATGATCTAAATAGACACTTCAAAAAAGAAGAAATACAAGTGATGTAATATTCTAACCTGGAGAAATAATATGAACTCAGCTAAAGATTCCCAGTTTTAGCATTATTAATGGTATACTCCCAGGAATTTTTTTATCATATTGAATTTTATAATTAAATTTGCTTCCTTTAAGAAAATGCATGTATTTGTTTTGTCTTTCTGGTGTTAAATTAAACAAAAAAAAACAGGTTTTTTTGGCCTCTTTAGGTTTTAGTAAGCCTGCTTGCTAAAGTATTATGAATCTTGGTAGGACTACCTGAGAATTCCTGGACATCTAGTAGAATCAAAATGATTCTTAGTTTTACTGGTAGAAACAAGAAAAACAAAAAACAGGAAGCAACAACAAAAAGTAAAAATTTGATCCAAAAAAGTGGATAATGCTGTTTTATTTGTAAATATTAGAAATTTGGTAGGTCTTCAAATAGTTCCAAAGTTATGCTTTGCCAATCTATTTTGATATTTTAAAAGTAGGCTATTGTTTATACCTTTGTTTTTGCATGAGCAATGTATGGATGTCATTTCTTTATAGAACAGGTTATTATTCACTTCAGGACAACATTATAGTTAAAGAGAATATGGTGTCAGAACTTATAATATGACCTGTCATAGATTGTAGTTTGGTGATGGAAGAGAATTACTTAATGAAATATTAAAATATTTGAATATGCCAGGTATAGAGGCGCACACTTGTAATCCTAGTATTTGGGAGGATGAGACAAGAGGATCACAGGTTTGCAGCTAGCCTCAGCTACTTAATGAGGCTCTCCACAACTTAGTGAAACCTTATTTCAAAATAAAGAGTAAAAAATAGAGCTGGGAGTGTATCTCAGAGGTAAAATGTCCCTGGGTTCCATCCCCAGTTCTTCGAAAAATAAATAAAATAAAATAAAATATTTTGATATGAATTAATGAGGAATTGAGGCTGTAAGTGAAGTTAAAGTGGCTTTGATTTTAATAGGTGTTTCCTAACTATCTCCTGTGTACAAGACACTAGAACAAACTCATCTTGATTTGGTTGGGTTGGGAGAAATAGTGCATTATTGCAGTTTGCATAGTACTAGGCATGTAGATATATGGATGATGATTGGCACTTATTTGCTAACATGGTTTTTTTTAGTCATATTAGAATATATAGGTCCTTCCATTAAAGGAATACTAAAATACATTGCTGTTCAACTTTAGATAACTTTATTCAACACTTAAGGAAAATGCATATATATTTATGCATTTATATATATGCATATAGATATACATATACATATATATATATATATATATATATATATATATATATATATATGGTATTGGGAAGGAAAACAGGAGAATTATGCCTTTGAGCTACACCAACAGCCCTATTTTATTTTTTATTTGGAAACAGAGTCTCACCATGTTGCTGAGAGCCTCACTAAGTTGCTGAGGTTGGCTTTGAACCTATGATCTTACTCTGTCTCTTTCTCCCAAGTACTAGAATTACAGGCATGTGCCATGTTGCCTGGCTGTACATGCTTTTTCTCTCTTATTTCATAACCACCTGTTGTTCATTCCATTTTCCTTTATTCATCCTCTATAATTCACAGAATCTTGTATTATCCTTTTCTATTCTTGGCTACTCATTTCAGTGCAACTCTACATCTAGTTTAATCAAAGACACCTAAAATGTGATATAACTCAGATTTAAATCCTCTTAATTTTGAAAGAACAAGACAGTCATGTTCACTGTTGAAAATCAATATTCCAGAAGCAGGACTGCCGTCTTCCTACTTTAAGCCCTTGTTCCATGTGGCAGTTTGGAACGTTCTACCTCTTAATATGTGAAGCTACATACTGGCTAATCTGTGTTACTTTAAGCTGTTGTCAGGTACAAGACAGTAAAATTGTTAGGATCCCAAAGTAATTAGCCACTACATTAGGTCTTACGAGGCTCTGGTGCATAGAAGACGAACAAGCATTGATGAACAGGATTGAGTTTGCAGCTGCTCACTAGCACCCCATGCAAAATTCACTCAGTGACTTAAAAGATTAAGATGGGGCGCACGTATCTGGGGTGAATGCTTCTGCAAAATAATTCACATTCACTGCTCTCCCCAAATGCATACAACAATCTTTTGAGTGGCAGTCCTTGAACTCCCCATTTCAGTACTAATGATTAATGTATAAGAGTAGTGCAGTTTAATATCATTTTTTTCTCCCTGAAGCTTCTTGGATCCTGATTTCAGTAACTGATTTAACATATAAATTGGCCTAAACTTGGCAAAAATCAAGAATATTTAACAGGGCACAGATGGCACTGCAGAAAGCAATATCCAGAGATTTGGGTGACTCGAGCACTCTCTAACCCTCCACCAGCTGCTGGAACTCAAGTGTGAATAAAGACCTTTTAAGAATGAATGAGAGTGTCTTATGTTGTGCCTAAGTATTGCCCACCCAACCAAATTGACACCAAAAGCAGAAACAACCATATGGTTATAAATGTATTAGAGAAAAGTAGGTTGCAGCTTGATACTTAAGATTAAGCATGTGCGAGTTGAACTGATGATCACTTGCACGCAGCACACTTCTGAAAAGCATTTTATAGAAATAAAATAGGCTCAGCTCCACCACACTTGGCTCATAGTTTTCTGCCATAAATGTATAAAAAAGTAAAATATACAGCCATTCCCTGAGGCCAAAGAATAGTGAAGACATCCCAGTTTCCTTTAAGAATTGAAAGAAAATCACCATGAAAAAAATTTAATATACTTCAGCCCAGATACAATATGAACAAAGTGAAGAGTTCTATTTTTTTTTTCCCCCAATGGCCAGAGGTGCTCCACATAGCTCACCAGGTTGGAGGAAATGATAACTGATTATATATACCGATGGTGCTTAACAGGTGACCTTTGATTCCTTTTCATGTAGTTGAAGACCTCCAGCAACAGAAAGTAAAATTTAATAAACTCATCATTTTTATTTAAGAATATATTAAGAACTCAAGTGGTTGTGTTTTATACGGAATATGTTTTAATTGAATTGGGTGTGATGGTGCACACCTGTAATTCCAATACTTGGGAGGCTGAGACAGGAAGATAGCAGCTTCAAGACCAGACTCAGCAACTTTGTGATATTTTTAGTAACCTAGTGAGATCCTGCTTCAAAACAACAAACAACAATAAAAATAAAATAAGGCTGGAAGTGTAGTTCAGAGGCAGAACACCCCTGGTTTCAGTACCTAGTACCACAAACAAACAAACAAAAACACGGATATGTTTTAGCCTATAATGTAAAAATATTTATTCTAATTCAGGATCTTATATTCGATACTTCTTACTATTCACAATTAATGGGTATAAGAAAAGAATCTGCTGAAATAGTAAAAGAATCATCATTTAACCAATGTGACTCTAATATGTAAAGAAAATTATGCAAATGTATATGCCACACACTAATAAGATATTTCATGAAAGGTATAAAATCACTTTAGAAATTAAGTGCTTTAAATTACCTAATTGCCATCATAATTGCATATCTACAGTGATTTGTCATAGGTGTGTATCTATAATGATTTTCATTTGGGTATCTTTAAGAAAAAATAATTTCATCTGAATTATCCCATTTCTGAATTAGATTATTCTACTTATTACCTGTGAAAGTGAAATATGGTCACATTTCACATAATTTTCTCTGTTTCAAATAAAATTTTATATTTTTAGTTCAAATTTTTACTTGAATATCATTGTGAAGCAGTAGTATAAGACTTATTTTTAAACAGACTATTGTAGAATAATATTGAGGAAAATAGGATGCAGGTTAAAGATGCCAGTGCAAATGTCTGTATATTTATGTAGGAACTCCAACTGATTCCTTTTACAAGTGTCCAAAAAGAGTAAGGGAGAATATATTTGGTGCTAGAAACTGTGGAAGAACTGAAGAGACAAAATAGTAGAGCTCAAACTTAAGTTTTAAAGAAACTTAACTTGGAAATTAGCCAATTACTTAATTGGGAGGGAAAAAAAAGCAGAGATAGTAAACCTATGGATAAACTAGATGATCATCTGGACATTTCTGAATTTGTGTGTTAAATTTTTTTTTAAAGGATCTGATTAAAAAGAAGGCTGTCATCCGCCACAGGGAAAAAATTATAGACATTAGTCCACTTTTTAAATCCAGTCTTCTTATCAGACCTTAATATAGTGACAGACAAGGCAAGCTGGCTTCTGTTGAAAAGAATATTACAGTGTCCCTCAATCTTTCCACATAGGAGATTAATGGTACATGGGTAAAAGAAGAATATCTGGATATGTCGAAGCCTATTATATACATAGTTTGAGCTGTTCCCATAACAGCATCCTTGTTAGAGAGGGCCAATGAGGACCAGGTAATAAAAATAGTTGTAGCAGAACATCTAGCGTTGGATATATTAGGCCCACTGAGTAATCAGTGATTACTTACTTGATACTTGAAACATAAGCAGGATGGAAGCATTAAGAATGTGGTTGAACCCCTGCATGGTGGCACACACCTATAATACCAGGACTTGGGAGGCTGAGATGGAAAGAATGCAGATTCCATTCAGGCCAGCCTCAGCCACTTAGAGAGACCCTGTTTTTTGACTTGAGATATTACAAAAGGCTATAATGACACTCCACAAAATGCTCCTCATTTCACCACCCCAAATTAGTAAATCATAAATAACTCAGCCAGGCATGGTGGCGCACACTTGTAATCCCTGTACTTGGGAGGCAGAGACAGGAGGATCTGAGTTTGAGGCCAGCCTACTTAGTGAGGTTCTCCGCAACTTAGTGAGACCCACTTTCAAAATAAAGAATAAAAATGGGACTAGCGGTGTAGCTCAGAGGTAGAATGCCCCTGAGTTCAATTCCCAGTACTGCCAAAAAACAAATAAAAATAAATAAATAAATAAATAAATAAATAAATAAATAAATAAATTCATCTTGAGAGAAACTGTTGAATTTTTAGTGGAATCCATGACTTTAAAGTATGTAAAGATCAATGGGCCCTACTGTAGTCCTTTTTTTTTTTTTTTTTCCAGTACTGGGGATTGAACTCGGGCATTCTACCTCCGAGCTATAACCCCAGCCCTATTTTTTATTCTTTATTTTGAACCAGGGTCTCACTAAGTTGTGGAGTGCCTCACTAGGTAGCTGAGGCTGGCCAAGAACCTGGATCCTCTGGTCTCAGCCTCCCAAATGCTGGGATTACAAGCATGTGCCACCACACCCGGCTCTTACTGTAGTCCTTTTCACTTCCATGATTGTGATTTCCAGTTGCACTTGCTTTGGTAAATGTGTTATCTTTGCTGGCAAAGATTGGCCAAGCCTCTGGTTCTGGCATTCATTCTTTCCATTTCTCATCAGTTAAAATGATCAAACTCCATTTTCTTTTAGAAAGACAGCAATGGACATTAATGTTCTTGCTGCAGGTTTTTGCCAACTCTCATGTTCCCCTGTCACAAAATAGTCACAGGGACCTTCATAGTTTTCTCATTCCACAGAACATAATGCTGGCACATTATATTAACCATATTATTCTAATGTTGCATGCCCACAACAATATTGGATCAATATGCCTTGGCCACATAGTATTACCTTGATGGAAAGGAAGGGCCATGTCTACTAGAAGCAGCTAGACTAATAGAAGTATAGACTGGGATTCTGAAGGCTCTGTGAATTTGCCATCTCAGCGAAAGCATTCAGAGAGATTAGGACTCTGTCTTAGAGTTGTCCTAGATGCACTGAGTCAAATGTAGATTTATGTTTAAACTTCAAAAAAATATGCTCAGGTTTACTGCAGGTAGGATTAGCCTCCCTCTGACTTACACTGCTTCTCTTCATTAATATATGTTTTCCACCCTTGGTTCACTAAGTTGTAATGACTTAGACATACTTTCTCCTAGACAGAAACTTTTCTCCAAGGAATGCAGTAAAAATTACCCCAGAGTAATGATTTTTTTTCTTCAAGTTGTGTATGATAAGCAAAGTATTATCAGCAAAAATATAAATGAATTATAATAGTAGCTTGGATACTCAGACCATTATATGGAGATAATAATGGCGCTACACAAAAGTATCTAGAAGTGTGTTTAGAATCCCCCAATTCATTAGAAATATCTTGGTGTTTTCATCCTTCTTGAGTATTTTTCAGTGTATACTTGATGGAATTATTGCCTGACCAAGATCAAGAAAAATAAAGTTCTCAGAAACTTCTGGGATGAAAGTAATTCACTCAATTAATTTATATTAATTATTAAATTAATTATCAATGACAAGTAGTGAATACTTATTAAATTAATTATTAAATTTTGATTGATAGATTATTCTTTATTTTTTTAATTAATTTCTATCCCGACAGGGGTTAAGGGGTAGAAAAATATGACAAAACTGGAGAATATCTTGACAGTTCATTAAAGCATTTGATAGATTTCAAGAATGGTTGTCTTAGTTTTGCAAAAATGGAGTACGCCATTATTAAGAATGCAATGCATAAAGAATGTTCCAAATATTATATTCTTCAGGCCTACTTTTGGGAACTTTAATTGTTGGATGGAGATTATAAGTTTTGAGATACAGCCACACATTGTGACCTGTGAAGGAGAACATCATTATAATAGACAATATTAGAAATAAAAAGCAAATAATATGATTCTTATATATTTCTCTCATTCTTTAAAACACTGAATACTTATAAATAAATTATAGCTCTTTCATTTAATGTTCAAAAGGTGATTGCTTTTGTTCCTAGATGAGCAGAGACAAATTAAATGCATTCAGTTAGATAATACTCATTATTCACTCTCTCAGTGCGGTGGCTATCATATTAGGTATGCTAATTGATACAATTAACCTTATATAATTGGTTTAAAGACCTTGTATAACAGGCCAGAATATTAGTTCCTTGATAGAATAAATGAAGAAGTCTCAAATCTGAAGTAATTTCCTAGAAAACTCATCATTATCCCAATATATATTTTCCTTTTGGTTTCTTATTTTTCTCTTCACCAGCATTAAAAGCTATTATTTAAAGGAAGTGAATCCTAGATGTGGTTTTCAGAATTCCCCAAAGAAGTTTTATTTCTGCTTGGTTAGGTATATAGCTCGTAGTATCCAACAAGAGCAAGTAATGGGAAATCATTGTTCAGGATAAGAACTGGTTTATTTCAATCTCTTCTTAATTAAAGCCAAAAATTCAATCATGCTTTCAGGAAAAGGAAAAAACACAATAGAAAGCAGCATATATCTATGTATTAAAATGAAGGCACCATATGCAATTTTTGTGCTTCATTGCTCAGCATGTGCTGATGGAGAGAGAAAGTGCTAATGCAAGGCATGAACCAGGTGATAGGCTCAGGAAACACTGGCCTGGTGACAGACTGCCAGACCAATCAACTCAGCACAATACATGCATTGTGCTGTAAAATAAAACCAAGGCAATCACCACGAGGGATATAATTTTTAATTTTAGCCTCAGATGATTTCTATAAAATTGTCTTGTAGGTACTTGAGACTCTACATATGCAGAGAAGAACTCATTATGTGTTTTCCGAAAAATCAATTATTTCTATTGTGTCATATCCTCTTGGAAAAACTGATGTCTGGGGACAATTTTAGCCTGGAAACTTTGAAATCCTAGTCAAATTTTCATGCTGTCACATTACAATACTCAACTTACCAATTGCCATTCAGTTATTTTGTTATGCTACTGTAACTAGGTTGCTTTGTGTTTTTATGTTTGTTCTATTCTTCTACTCAATTCTGTGAATGATTAAAATCTGCCATCTTTTCTTTCTCACTTTCATGCCTCTATTGTTTGTTTGCCTTAAAATTTAACTAAAAATTATAACAGATATAACAATGTTTGTTTCTAGCCTCTACTGACCTCTGTTTCCCAAGATGTCTTCTAACAAACTTATTTTTTTTTCTATTTTGCTTAAAATGAGTAAGTGTTTACACACTGTTTAGGAAATTATTTTGTAGGGTTTTTGAATTATCTGCCAAACCACCATTTTCAGTGAGCTCATTCAAATCACTTCGGAACCTCAGTGTGGAAGCCATAATATATCAATTGTGCCTTTTTTTAAAAATGCCAACTTTCAGCCGGGCGTGGTGGCGCACGCTTGTAATCCCAGCATTCATTCGGGAGGCTGAGACCGGAGGATCCGGGTTCGCGGCCAGCCTCAGCTACCTAGTGAGGCACTCCGCAACTTAGTGAGACTCGGTTTCAAAATAAAGAATAAAAAATGGGGCTGGGGGTATAGCTCGGAGGTAGAATGCCCCTGAGTTCAATCCCCAGTACCGCCAAAAAAAAAAACAAACAAACAAAAAAATGCCAACTTTCATCATACTTCCTTTTTTATTTTTGTTTCATCTGTCTAATTTGCCATATTATTCTATAAGAATGTTTGATTTCTTGAACCGGCCATGGTGGCACATACCTGTAATACTGGTACTTGGGAGGCTGAAACAGGAGGATTGCAGGCTTGAGGCTAGTCTCAGATGCTTAATGACCCTCAGCAACTTAGTAAGACCCTGTTTCAAAATAAAAACTAAAATAGGGCTGAAGGTGTAGCTTAGAGGTAGAATGCCCCTGGGTTCAATCCCCAGTAACTAACACACACACACACACACACACACACACACACACACACATACACACACACCATTTGACTTCTTAGATTCGGGATTGATTACATTGGCAGATATTGTTCATACCTCCTGGAATCTGTACTTGGTCAGAGTTTAGTATAACTGCTAGAAATTTCCATTCTCAGTTTCCCTTAGAGTTTCAAGTGCCATATGATTAGATTCTGATTATGAGAATATGAGCAGAAAATGTGAACATAATTTCAGCGTCTTTTTTAAAAAAATAAAACAGTTTCCTTTCTATAACATCTTCCTCCTTCCAACAGTAAATAATGCAAATATAATGGTGATAAGCCAATTTCAACCATGGAGTGAAGGCGCACACCAGGTGATGGCAGAGGACAAGATAGATGGTATGTGGGCCCTGTTTGTATTAACCTGACCTTCAGCTCTGGAGAAACTGGTTATCTTTATGAAGTCACATTAGAGAAATATAATTCCAATTTATTTAACACAATATAAGCTGAGAACTCTGTTAGGTCAGGCGAGTGATTCCCAGAGTATTTATTCTGTGTATGTGCATCCTGTTATATCCTTGAAGAAGTAATTGTACATTTTAAGAATTTTGAAGCAGAAGAGCTTGGCTTTATTATTCATTGATTTTGCCACATGTTTTTCTAATGGCCATTCTAAGTCTTCAGTGTACAATATTATTGTTGCACTTATCTATTGCTACATAGTAAATTACTCAAAATTAGAATTTTAAAACATGTGTTTCTTATCTTATAATTTCTGTGGGGCAGGTGCCTGGGTATGACTTAGGCTGGGCTCTCAGATTTAGAGACTGTGATAAAGTTGCAAAATATAATTTAGGATCTGGGATCTACTTTCATGATCAATTGGTAGCTTTTGAGAGCATTCAGTTTTATGGACTAGGGGCATCAGAGGTTGTCCTCAGTTCCTTATAATATGGCTTCTGCAAAAAGCACCTTGATACCTGCCTTCTGCAAATAGTTCCTTGCTACCTGGCAGTTGGTTTCATCAAATTCAGCAAGTGGGAGGAAGCCAGAAAGGAAAAATAAATGAGAACAATTTAAAAAAAACCACAATGCTTTGTCACCTGAACATTGGAAAATATTGTTTGTTAGAAATAAATTGTTAGATCCAGTCTATATCTAAGAGAAAATGTTTATAAAACGAGCAAACAGCTGGGTGTGGTAGCGCACGCTTGTAATCCCAGCATTTGGGAGTCTGAGACTGGAGGATCCGGGTTCGTGGCCAGCCTCAGCTACTTAGTGAGGCATTCCACAACTTAGTGAGACAGTTTCAAAATAAAGAATAAAAAATAGGACTGGGGGTGTAGCTCAGAGGTAGAAAGCCGCTGAGTTCAATCCCAGTACTGCAAAAAAAAAAAAAAAAAAAGGGCAAGCTGCCAGATGTGGTGGTCCACACCTGTAATTGCAGTACTTGGGAGGCTGAAACAGGAGGCTTGAAGGTTCAAAACCAGCCTCAGCAATTTAGCAAGACTCCCAGCAACTTAGTGAGAATTTGTTTCAAAATAAAAAGTAAAGTAAAATAAATGAGGTACTGAGGGTATAGCTTGACAACAGTAGAATGTAAACAAATTGGATTTTAGCAATATGGAGATAGAACATAATAGTGAAGATAAAGCTAAAGTTCAACTGAGAAATTTCTTTCCTTATGTTTATGATGAAGCCCTCAAGGAGGGCATAAACAACAATAGAATTGCTTGTAAAGAAGCAGTCAGAAGCCGGGCGTGGTGGCACACGCTTGTAATCCCAGCATTCTGGAGGCTGAGACTGGAGGATCCGGGTTCGCGGCCAGCCTCAGCTACCTAGTGAGGCACTCCGCAACTTAGTGAGACTCGGTTTCAAAATAAAGAATAAAAAATAGGGCTGGGGGTATAGCTCGGAGGTAGAATGCCCCTGAGTTCAATCCCCAGTACCGCAAAAAAAAAAAAAAAAAAAAAAAAGAAGCAGTCAGAAAATATTCACAGTGAGGATTTTACTGTTCTGTGCTGGAGTCTTTGAAAAACAAAAAGGACTGATAAGTAATATCAATATCACATTTCTTCCTCAGGCCTGATTAGTAATTTTATACTTCAGGAAACTGGTTGCAAATTAATAATGGACAATGTGAGAACATGAACTCACAGGGAGAAGGTCCCATTCTGTGGGATATATGGTGATATTATTCCTATAGAAAGTGCCTGCCTAATTCAATTATTTAGCAAGGTAATTTAAAGAATCATTCACTAGGTATATCAGTGTTAAATAGGTTATCTGGAAAGGCACAAAGAGATTAGTAAGATGTCATGAAGGCAGCAACTGCAGAAAACACCTGGCATCCTTAGGGCTGGTGGAACAAAGGAAAAGTCCCTGCACCGCTAAAACTTAGACCCCCCAGCTGCTGCAGGTGTTTCTAAACTTGAAGGAACCTGGTCGTCTGAAGATGGTGTGCTGACACAAGGTGCCGGTGTCCATAAGGAGGAATAATGGTGTTATTTTTTTTTCTCAATTTTGGAAAAAATGCAAACTTGGTGTAACTGCTATGATGTAAGCTTTGGGAAAAAGGAAGGTTGCTAAAGGAACAAGAGGCAAACGGAAAGTAAAGGCTTCCTCCCACCTCCAGCCTTTCATGTCACTCAAGTGTTCATTATTGACAGAACCTACAAGGGAATAAGATGGCAGAATGAAAATGTGGTGTCCAGAGCCCCGTTCCCCAGCACTACAGAGCAGATTCCTATGAGACGGAAGATTATTAGCTGTCACCAGAGGTCACCGCCCTGAGTATACATGCATTGAGTCATTTATGGATTCATTTGTACATTCGGGTGCCAGGAACATTAATACACATTGATTACATGCCAAGTAAATTGCTGGATGCTCCTATATAAGTAAGTGGAATGTATAGTCCACAGACACCACATGATTATTATTTAGTACTGGGTTTGATCCTAGGTCCTAGGCTGTCTGGATTTATATCAGGTAGCCAGACATTATTCCTAACAACACCATCTTTTACTTTCAAAAGTGTTCCAATTTGGAAGATAAATTTATGGTTATTGAACATATAATTTACACATAACCAACATACATTATACATTAACGTGTTTTACTAGCAATGTATGTAAGAAATATTAGTGATGAGATGGAAGAAATATATACTTATATTAGTGTGGATGGTAAAAGTAATGTAAAAAAGGGATGATGTGTTTGAGTCAGGTCTTAGAAGATTACTGAAAGTTCACCATTATCCTAAGGCAAATAAGAACACCTCAATAGCAGAAAAACATGGAATTTGGGGAAAAGCATAAAGTTTTAGCCAATACATGAGATAAATTTACAAGTTCATACATACATGTAACCATTAAAATGATTCTTAACTACTGACTCTTAATCTATCTAAACTGTGTGTGTGTATGTGTGTGTGTGTGTGTATATGTGTGTGTGTGTGTGTGTGTATATGTGTGTGTGTGTGTGTGTGTGTGTGTGTGTGTGTGTGTGTGTGTTACCAGGGATTAAACCCAGGACATTCTACTTCTGTTTTTGTTTTTGTGGTACTGGGGGTTGAACTCAGGGGCATTCTACTTCCGAACTATACCCCAAGCCCTATTTCATTTTTATTTTGAAACAGGGTCTCACTGGGTTGCTGAGAGTTGCACTACTTGCTGAGGCTGTCCTTGAACCTGCGATTCTCCTGTCTCAGCCTTCCAAGTACTAAGATTACTAGCCTGAGCCACCACACCAACTGACATTCTACTTCTGAGCTGTACCCCCAGTCTTATTTTTTATTTTGACAAAATGTCTCACTAAGTTGCTTGTGGGCCTCACTAAATAGCTGAGACTGCCTGCAACCCTGCAATCTTCATCTCAGCCTCCCAAATACTAGGATTACAGGTGTGAGCCACCATACCCAGCTCCATCCAAGCACTTTAATACTGACAATACTAGAGGCACTGCTGCTATTATCTCATTTAGAATCCAGTTTGGTAGGTACTTCACAATTATTATTACCATTTTATGAAATTAAAAGTGAAAAATCAATAGCATATATTGATTAACCCCATTTATTTCATGTCAGTATCTGAACAGGTCGCCTTCTCATGATATAAAAATAGTATCAGAGAGGCTAACTCAAAGTTTATTTTCTTGAAATCTTTGTTACCAAATTACCAGGCCTTTTATTCACTTTGCATCTCGGGCCTTACCCAACATTCAGCTTATCATCGACAGCCTGCAGTCAGTTTTTATGCTGAATGGCTGATATATGAGAAAAGCCTTCAAAGTTAGGAGGACTAACAGGTAGAACCTGCACAAATTAGTAGCTAATACTTTCAGAGAACTAGCAAATCTCAGCCAGTGGAATTGTTAGAGGATCTAAGAAATCATTTCCTAGCTCACCTGATCAAAGTAGTTAAAATAAATTGTTTTAAAAACTAACCTTTTTTATTTAAAGAGAACTTTAGATTTGCATGTAGATATATTAAAAATATAGGTCAGTCATGCAGAGAGATCGAGTTACTCTTTTTTTTTTCCTAACTTAGAAAATCATGATATAATAGCACACTCAAGATAATGATGTTGATTCAGTCAAAATGCAGAACATTTTCATCACTTCAAGAATTCCTCGTATTTTTCTTTATACCATCAACCATGTCCCCAGTCCTCACTCTCTACTGAGAATCTGGCAATCATTATTTTGTTCATTTCTATAATTATATGTTTTTTAAATGTTATATAAATTGGCTTTTACAGTATATAATCTTTTAAGATTGGCTTTTTCATTCTGAATTATTTTGGGAGGAGTAATCAGGTTGTTGCATGAATCACTAATGTGTTCTTTTTCATTGCTAAGTAGTGTTCCATGATATAAATATACTATGATTTGTTTAGCCATTCACTCATAAAGAACATCTGAGAGGCCTTTAATTTTTGCCTATTATGAATAATGCTGCTAAAAACATGAGGTTTGTGTGAAAATAGAGCATTTATTTGGGAAAAAAAGGCTTAGAAGTGTAATTGATAGGTTGAAGATATAACACTTTCCATGGAATATTTTCTCTGTTCCACTTATATATCCTTATCTTCTCTTTTAAACATTTCAATATCTGCTCAGATCTTGCATTTGTTCTTAGCAGGATGTATAGGTGGCCAAGGTGTGTCAGGTGTACATGTGTATGTGTGTGTATGTGTGTGTGTGCACATCTGAGTTTGTGCCTATATGGCAGTGTCTTATGGAAGAAACATTTGGAGAGAGGAGTTACAGTTTTAAAATGAAAGAAACAAATACTGTTTCTAAAAATTGATACCAGGATTTTTTTAGGTCTAAATACAAATGCATGAATTGTTCCATGTGATTATTATACATTATATACATATATCAAATTATCATACTATACTCCATAAATATATGTAAATATTATATCATTTAAAGACAAAAATAAAAGCCAGACATGGTGGTGCAGGCCTGTAATCCCGGTACTTGGGAGACTTACACATGAAGATTGCAGGTTCGAGGACAGACTCAGCAACTTAACAAAACTATCAGCAACCCAGGAAGATCCTATTTCAAAATAAAAAATAAATAGGACTCAGGGTATAGCTTAGGGGTAGAATAACCCTGGATTCAATACCCAGTATCACACACAAAAAAGAATTAAGTGAATAAATATGAATAGAATGTACACTCTTGAATAAAACATGTAAAAGGAAAGCAGTAGACATTCGTTCGATTGATTTAAGATATTCCCTTGTTTAGAAAACTGTTTACTTCCTTTAAACCAGTATAAATAAGAAAAATCACTTTGTTGCGTGAGCACGCACATGTGTGTGTGTCTGTGTGTGTGTTGTGGTACATGGGATTGGACCCTTTCGTGGTCTACCTCTGGAATACATCCCCAGAACCCCCTCCTTTTTTTTTTTTTTTTTTTTAATTTTTGGTACCTGGGATTGAACTCAGGGAAATTCTACCTCTGAGTACACCCCTAGACCTTTTTATTTTTATTTTCAAGAAGCACTGCAATTTTTATAAATTACAGGACTCTGATCTCCATACTGCAATTCTCCTATCTCAGACTCTTCAGGTACTGGAATTACAAACGTATGGCACCATGCCCAGCTAGATGCCCATATGAGATACTCATCTGGGCGTGTTTGTAGGGAGAAACACAATTGAGAACTGAGCAGTGCTGCACATAAGTGAACTTAATTATGTAAATATCACTGGTAGGGAAAGCCATATGGAATGGGTTACCTTTTAGATAATATTGCTTTCCCTAGATTTGCTGTCAAAGTATCTACTTGTCATTTGCATTCCTGCCTACGGATGCCTCCATCTATCAGATATTTGAAAGCAATTTTCCACGTGAGGACAGATATTAGTGAGGATATAAATAGACACTTCACAAAAGAAGAAATACAAATGACCAATAAATGTATGAGGAAATGTTCAACATCATTAGCAATCAGAGAGATGCAAATCAAAACTACCTTGAGATTTCACCTAACACCAATTAGAATGGCAATCATCAAAACACAAACAACAACAAATGCTGCCAATGGTGTGGAGAAGTGGGAATCTAATAAATTGTTGGTGGGAATGCAGATTAGTACAACCACTTTGGAAAACAGAATGGAGGGTCCTCAGACAAATGGGAATGAATGTACCATATGATCCAGCAATACCACTTCTGAGTATCTACCCAAAAGAATGGAAACCAAACTATTAGACCAATGCATGTGTATCTATGTTTATAGCCATACAATTCACAATTGACAAACTATGGAATCAGCCAAGATGTCCATCAACAGATGAATGGATTACAAAACCATGGGACATGTACATAATGGAATTTTACTCAGCCATAAAGAAGAACAAAATCAAGTCATTTGCAGGAAAATGGATGGAACTGGAAAACATAATGCTAAGTGAGATTAGTCAGTCACAACAAGTAAAAAATCATATGCTCTCCCTAATATATGGAAGCTAGGAAGAAAGTGGGACATAAGAGGGACTCCAGATGAACAAGAAACCTTAAATGAGCAAAGAAGGTGATTTAACTGAAGGTGAAGGGGGGGCACTCTAATGCACATGTTGTGCTTTCACAAACATATCAAAGTCAGTCACTAAACTGGACTTGAGAAGGAGGGAGTGGGGTGGGAACTGGGGAAGAGTTAAATGAGATATGTGTGCATGTGTGCCTTTACCAGCTTGTACCTAACAAAAAAGTATGATTAAAATGAACCAATTAAAAAAAGAAAATAAAAGAAAAATATAAGCCTATGGAAATTAGATAGAATAGAACTCTCATTAATGAATCTTTTGTTGGAAGCAAAACATGGTAAACAGAGCCTTGTGTAATAATTTAGTCAAGCCTAATGAAGGATATCCTTCATATCTTCAATCTCCCCTGGATAGTTAAAAATCAAATTATAAAATGTAAAAGCTCTCAGCTGGTTTCTGAGCATTTCTTCTGTCCATCTAATACTTTGTCCAGGTTAATTCTTTTGAAAGCATTTTTAACATAATCATCTAGTCAAAAGTTGTATTTGAATCTTCTTAAATAAAATATCATTAGTGAAATACCTATGGTCACTCAGAACAACTAAAATAGCAACCTTTGTTAGAATGATGAAACAGTCACTTTATTAAATTTCTGCTAAAATTTAATACAAGCTGATTGTGGCTAAATTAAGCAAATATAGTGACAAAATAGTGTGTGAGAAGACTCAGTCAAGAATTTTAGTTTATCCTGCAACTGCCTGATTTAAACTCATATATTCATACATTCTCTAGTGTAAGGATGTGATTTATTTGAAAAGCATAACTTTGGGTACTGTAAACTGAGAACATTTAAATGTTGTGTCCTACACAACATGGGGTAGACCAAGCCGACCAGCCACCTTCGCCTGCCAGGGGTCAAGCGAGAGGGAGAGTGTCGATGGCTGGGCCCACCACCCCAGGGAGTCCAGATAACCCCCAAGAAACCCCACCGAGCTGGGAGTCTAGTCAGTGATCAGTCACTGCAGGATCTCAGCTTTATTTGAACAAGTAATAGTTTATATAGGAATGCTAGGGGCGGGAGCCAATGGGAGCAGATCTCGTCACTGGTGGCTGGGCGGTGGGGAGGGGGGGGTAGGTGGTAAAACATTAAGGCTTATATTAAGGATGTTGTGGCCATTTCTTGACTCACCAGTTTTCCTAGGGTGAAGGGGTCATATTTGACCAAAAAAGGTCAGAGCCTGTGAGTGCCAAATGCCACATGACATGAGCTGCCTCTACATTTAAATATTTATTTTAACTATTTTTTAAATAGATCAACATGATTGTAAATAATACTTTAAAAGTTATTTAATTTTTAGGAAATGGTTCCATTGTTTTGTTTTGTTTGCTTGGGATGCTTGGGATTGCATATATGAGATAAGAGGGCCTTGCGTATATAAGAGCTCTACCCTGAGCAACATCCCCAGTCCAGTATAATTTCTGAGGAGGGAGTTACTGGAGATTAAATCCAAGGGCATTCTATCTCCGAGCTATAGCCCTAGCTCTAATTTTCATTTTTGTCTTGGAACAGGGTCTCACTAGGTTACTGAGAGTCTCTATATGTTGCTGAGGCTGTCCTCGAATTTGCAATACTCCTCTCTCAGCCTCCCAAGTACTGGGATTGCAGGTGTGCACCACCACCATACCCAGCAGTTTAAAGAAGTAATTTTTATAAATGCAGTTTATAAAGTTTATAGTAAATCTCCCCTATATTTTGATTTTCAGGTTAAATTTTGTCCTAAGAGTGACTGATCAGCATTTCTTTTGCTAACACTTCTTTATAGGGGTCTGTTATACATCTCCCTACACATTACTGATGACTGTCTCCTGTGGAAAATTCTAATGACCATTTATTGGTTTACACATAATTCTCAACACAACAGTTATGAATTTATCCTATCATCTTCTATACAAGAGAATATATATTGGCTCAAACTACTGATAATAAGGCAATGTGAGCAAAATTACAATATGAAATTTTAGTGCTAGCTAGCATTGTTATTTATATTAAATGGTTTGTAAAACAACTGAAGTAATCATGACATATCTGCATCAGAACACAATAGCTGGAAAATAACATTTAAAAAAAATATCTATACATAATACTCATCAAACCTTGTGATGAGTATAAAAGGGCTTGGTTTAGCTGTAAAGGTGCATAGGGCAAAGTTTGTTATGAGTCCCTTGCCAAACTTTACGGTTATGTATCCCTGTTTCCTCCTCTTTGTTCTTCTCCCTTAATGAGAAATTTTAACTAAATAGGGAATGCACATCATATATTTGAATTTTTTAGTATAAAAATTTTGTAAAGAAAGGATAACTGAAATGATTGAATGATTCAATGTGTGTATGTGTGCATGTGTGTGTGTATGTGTGTGTGTGCATATGTGTGTGTGTATGTGTGTGTGGGGGACACACACACACCTTCTGCATTGAAATTTGAAATTTGCAAAGGTTTAATGAATATGTTTGCTTGTTCATGCTATCCAGAATATTGAATTATTCTAAGAAAAACATGCAGTTTATAGTTTTTGCAGTTAATAAAATATTTTAAATGGGAGAATCCTAAGAGAGTTTTAGATCTTATAGTACATATTTCTCTATATCTATGAAAATGTTACCCACCCTAAATTCCCCACTTTTATAACTTTATTTGCTTTGCTTTGTCAGAGCAGAAGTATGTGTTCTGCTTTTCTACAGAGGATCTTTATTTTGTGCATTCATGAAACCTACAAAATTCTAAACCACTGTAGTCAGTGCAATATTACTTCACCCAAATATATTATTTGTCATTCCCAAAACTGATTGCTTTATTTCAGAGGTATATCACAAAGTTGTTTGTGTGGAACTATAAACCATTCTCTACTACAAGAATATTATTCTTTGTGTGAAGGACAGCACAACAAAATAAAATGGCACTTTTTAAGTATTGGATGAAAAACACAAAGGAAAATTAGTTAGAATACAAAAAATATTTTCTATTGAACCAAATAAAAGCCTGAGATTTTTCTCAGTAGTATCCCAAGGGAATCCATCATTACACTGCATATTAATAGTGCCTTTACACACTCACACAATCATATATATATATATGTGTGTGTGTGTGTGTATTAAAAAAACTGGAAACTGAGGCTCAAAGAAACAAAGACACTCTATCGAATCAATGTACTTTTATGAAGTACAGATTTTCTTTGAACATACTTGTAACAGGCAAACATATTAACACATTGTCTCTTGCATTCTAATGAAAATATAGCAATCATTTCACCCAGAATAGAAAAGATATGAAAATAAATGAGATCCAGAAATTCTTTTATTACATAGATCATTTGCTAGGTTTACTAGCATTCTAGTTACTTAATATCATTTTTGCATGATTTACTTCATTATAAAATTAATATAAATACATATATTTATTCAAATTTCTTAACAATTATAATGATAAGAAAATAGTATATGTGGTGCATTTTATCATTTTTGTCTCAAGGAAAAAACAGAAGTCACTATAAATTAATACTTTTAAATGTACATAGAAGCAAAGTGTGTGTTTATATATATATAGCAACATTAAAAATTAGTGTATGTCATACATATGAATGAAAATCTGATAGTATTTTTAAAATACCTCTCCAATTCATTGAACTTACAACAGTATAAAATGTATATATTTTTATTTGGGGGAGCTATTAGTAGATTCACATGTAGTCATAAGGAATTTTATACTGAGATCCAACATATCCTTTACTCAGTTTTCACCAATAGTATCACAGAAGATATGTATGTGTCAGTCAGTTCAGACTGCTATAAAAAAGTACCATAGACTGGGTGGCTTCCATACAACAGAGATCTATTTTTCAGAGTTCTGGAAATTAGAAATCTAAGATCAAGTTGGCAGCATGATAAGTTTCTGGTGAGAGCCCTCTTCTAGGTCATAGTCAACTTCTTGTACTCATATGTAGGAAAAAGAACTAGCTATCTCTCTTGCCTCTCCCCCTCCCCCTCCCCTCCTCTCCTTTCCCCTCTTCCCTTCCCCCCTCCTCCCTTCTCCCCTCTCCCTCCTTCCCGACCCCTTCCTCTCCTCCTCCTCCTCTTCCTCCTCCTCCTTCTCTTCTTCTTTTTTGGTACTGAGGAATGAACCCAAGGGCATTCTACCTTTGATCTATACCCCCAACTATATTTTATTTGATTTTTTTTTTTAATTTTGAAACAGGGTAAGTTGTGGCTATCCTAGAATCTGCAATCCACCTATCTCAGCCTCCCAAGTACTGGGATGACAGGCATGCACCATCACTCCTGCCATCTGAGCTCTTCTTGTTAAGGACATTTACTTCTTTCAGAGGACTCTAGCCTGCAGACCTAATTATCTCTCAAAGACCCAACCTCCTAATCCTACCATACTGGGAGGCTTTTAAGGTATGTACTTGGGGTGAGGGGAACATAAGCATTCATCCCATAGTAGTACAATAACATTTATATCATGCTGCTCTTTTTACTGCCAAGATAAAGAACATTTCTTTATATATAATGTGTATTTACAAAATATATTTTAACTGGTGCATTGTAATCACACATCATGATGAAATTCAAAGTGATATATACACTCCGCAACCAGTGAGGCTCCCCCAGCTCCCTCCCTGCTTCCTCATCCTCTCCTGCATGACCCTGAGACTGGCATTGATAAATTTGTGTATGTGCATAATGTCCATTGAAGGGTATCCTTCAAGTCTCCCTTCTCCCTCCTGCCTCCCTCCCTTAGACCCCCTCCATCACTTCACTAGAGTTTTGCCTCCTTTGTCTACAGTCCCTCCAATACAGAACATGTTTATCACAACAAATATCTCTCATGCTTCAATTTTATATTCATACCTACAATTTTTCTTGCATCCACTCTCCTTAACTCTGTACACATCACAGATTCCATTATTTTATATTTCAAGAATCTTACTATGGAACCATCAGTAAAAATGATGGTGAAAGGACCTCTAAAAATGCACTTTTCCATAAAAGCAACAAAGAGATTTTTAAAAGCCTATAAACATCATAGTAAAAATGCTGAAAGTCAAAAACAAGGAGAATATCTTGAAAGCAGCCTTTTAAAAATCATTCTTTTCTTCTAGAGAAGCCAAATAAAACTATCAGTTGATTTATATGTAGAAACAATGGGTGCCAGAAAGCAGAGGCAACATATTTAAAGATCTTATTGAAAAAAAAATTATCAAACAACAACCTATTTTCAGCACAGCTGTCTTTCAAAAATGAAGGCAAAATAGGAACTTTCCCAGAAAAAGAAACACTGAAAAAATTTGTTAGTAGCAGGTATATCCTAATAAGATAGATCAATGGAAATTTTTCAGGCTAAAAGTAAGTGATTTCCATAATATTTTGAATCTAAACCAAAAGTCAAAGAACACAAGTAAAGGGAACTATGTCATTATAAAATATAGTTTGAGTGAATATTTCCTTCTTTCATATCTTAACTGATTTGAAATTAAATTGTATAAAATGTATATAATGCATTCATGGGCCTTTAACATATAGAAATATCACTAATCTAAGTGTGGGGTCCTCTAGACGAAAAGGGGGCCCCTACCCCGATCTCCCTGGAGCATCTACCCCGAGAGGGGGTTCCCCGCGGTAAAGGAAGGTCGCACGGAAATGAACACACGGCGGGGACTGAGCATCGGGAGAACTCATCCGTTTATTACATGAGGGGCAAGGTGTTATATAGGGCAGAGCGAGGGGAGTGTCTTCTTGTAGGGCCAATCAGCGTAGAGGTCATCTTGATCACGCCTCTTTTGCCTAATCCAAAAAGCTGATCCTATCAATGGCTTGATCACGCTGAGGAGACATCCCTCTTCTAATCCTGGTCTCTGGTAAAAAGTCTTAGGTCTCCACCCTCACCACTCCCTCTCTGTGCCATCTTTGATGTATTTTCGGGCGGGGCTACCACCTTCTCTCAGGGGATCTTTTCCCACAATCTAAGGAATATTATATACTATCAGCACAGAGGAGATGGGTGTGGCCAAATCTGTATAGAGCTAAGGAAATACCTACCATGTAAAATCATAATTAGAACAGTGATTATTGGGCTTGTGATATTAATAGTGATTGTTGGGTTTCTGATAATATGATAACAATAATACCATTAAAAGAAAAAAAAGGGAAATCTCTAATAAATTGTCTTTATTTTTGTCTGTATCAGTTAACTGTTATTTATGTGGGTATATATCTAGGATCATCATTCTGTTACACTAAACTGTGTGTCCATTCTTTTGTGAATACCCATTCTGTCTTGATTATAGTAGTTTGACAGCAAAACTTTTAATTAAGTTATATAATTTCTTTCATTTTCTTTGTCATTTTTAATTTTGCCTTGGCTCTTCTTATTTAAGATTCCATATAACTTTAAGAGTTGGTTTGTAGATATCTACAATATAGCATGGCAATATTTTTAATTGTTTTTAACAAATCTATCGAACAAATAGAGTTTTGACTTATTTTGGCTATTGAGTCTTCCAATACTTGGGTATATGATGGTTCTCGATTTATGTATATTATATCATACTACTTTCATTAGAGTTTTGTAGTTTTCTAAGTAGATCCTGCAGATATTTATTAGTCTTATGCTTATTTAATTTACATGCTATGTTAAATTATATTTTTAATTTTATATTCCATTGCTCATTACTAATATATGGGAAAGTAATTGGATTTTGTAGAGTAATCTTCAAGCCTGCAATCATGCTATAATTTCTCATTAGCTTCAGCAGTTTTGTTGACACTTGAGTTTTCGATACAGACAATCAAGTCATCTGTGAATAGAGGCAATTTCCTTTTTTCCTTTTAAATTTGCTCATTTCTAATATTTCCAGTATGACATTGAGTTTGAGTAGTTCCATGGGACATTATTGTCTTATTTCTGATCCTAGTTGGAATGCATCTATTTTCTCACCATTATATAGGATGGAAGTGAAGTTTTGTTGGAAGTCATTCTCTATCAACTTAAGGAATTTCCCCTTAAATTCCTTGTTGGTTAGAGTTTTTGTCATGAAAGGAGTTGGATGTATCAAAATGTTTTAAATCTATTCTTATGATCATAAAGTTAATTTTTTTAGCCTGTCAATATGATGTATCACATTAACTCATTTTAAGAATGTGAAATCAGCATTGTTATGTGGAATAAATCCTACTTGGTCATAGTGTATGATTTTCTGTGTACATTGTTGGATTTGGTTTGCTAACAATTTCTTGTGTGTTTTTATGAAAGATATAGGTCAATAGTTTTCCATTCTTCTAATACCTTTATACAGTTTTCATATAAAGATTTTATTGGCTTCTTCTTACATTTCTCAGGTATGAGGATGTGGTCATTGACTCATTATTGTTGGTTTAAAGTGGGGTCCAGTCTGAGCTGTTGCTTCTAATGGCATACTAGATAGTTCTCATTATTGCTTGGTGGATGTTGGAGTTCTGGTTCCCCATTTGTTCTCCACTGATAACTTATTAGTTTTGAAGAGTAGTAATTACTCAATTCTTTTCCACATCTTCTCCACTCACTCCTGATTGTGGGGTAACATTTTACGTCATTAGTTAGGCAAAAGTATAAAAGTCTCTATTCTCTCCTAAGCCTCCTCTGATACTATCCCATTGGAAGAGGTAGGTGAAATTTATTACTGTCTGGAATGAGTGAAAGAACGAGATCTTCAATTGAACTGCTGGTTTGGACTTTCGGGTGGTTCCTCAGTTTGTGTCTGTGTGTTCATATGCACACACACACTTTCTCTCTCTCTCTCTCTCCCTCTCTCTCTCTCTCTCTCTCTCTCTCTCTCTCTCTCTCTCTCTCCCTTTCTTGTGTGTGTGTGTATGTGTGTGTGTGTGTGTGTGTGTGTGTGTGTGTGTCTGCGTGCCCGAGAGCATGCTGTCTGGCCAGAGGAGAGCAGTTCTTTTCTGAGGATTGTCTATCTAGGCTCCTTTTCTTGTCTTTTGACTAAAGAGAAGAAGATCCTATTTTTTCCAATGTTCTTTGACAATTCAGGTCACCAACTTCTTTAGATCCAAATCTGGAATGGATGGAACTCAATGTTATATTTCTTGGTTTCCTGGGTCCCTACCCAGTCCATTTTCTTTGCACCACCTTTCACAATGTGTATGTGTGCTTTATTTATAAAGAGAATGAAAGCTTTAAAGTTATTCCATAGGAAAAAAAAAAGAGGGTAAATGCATTTTAATTTTTTAAAATAGGATTTGACATTAGTAGCAAATGCTTGGAACACTGGAATTATGCTTACCATAGACATTTGTACAATGAGAAGGAAATTAAAAGGAGAAAGTGATCGTTTAATAATTGTGACTCAGCATTAGTAAATTATCAGACCAATTTCTTTAATAAATTTGCCCTAAGGAGGTTTGGAGCTATTAACCCTCTGCAAAGTTTAAGTAGATGCTATGTTTATTTGTGTGTATCGGTGTATCTGTGTGTACACATAGTAGATTCATTACAGTTGAAATGTATGTGCCTGTGTGGATGACAAAAGAAAAATTAAAACAAAATAAAGAATTTTTTACCTGCAATGATGTCTTTCAAATTGTTCAAGCAATCATGTCCAAAATTGCTTCTTACTGGTTTTTAATTTTATACTAATTTTCTTTCATTGAGCATTATTCTACAACAAAAAATTCATTATATTTTATTGCCTCAAGTTGTGTACAAATTACTTCATCTGGTGCTTAACTAAAGAAGTAAAAATTGGTTCCAGTACTAATAAAATAAATCGCTTTAGTTCAATGTTTTAAAGATTAAGAATGTAATTTTTCATTTTAATGAATTCTTGAGTGAAGCTTAGGAGTAATTTCGATTACAAACATTTTGATTTTGTGATTTTTAGAAACCTAACTCTTATTTCTACGACTAATGATTTAATAGTTTTGTAACAGATTCACTATTTTTCATATTTAGAATAGAATGAATTATCTGTTATTTGTTCATTTCAGAAGTGGAAATGAACAAATAACAAATGAACAAATGAAGGTCTCTATGTCACAGGAGTTTTCCAAAAATACTTTTATTTTCACATGTGGAAAGAAGAACCATCCTTAGAGAGTCACTTCATAACTATAAGCACATTTATACACACACACACACACTCACATAGTAACAAATATCACAGATGAAAACAGATAAAAGAAGGATAAAACAGAATAGAAAAAGTCGATTGTTATACTCTATCTGGAGAGTCAATTTTAAAATTCTTGGAGCTCCCAAGGATTTCTCTACACAAAATCATGATAATCTCGATAATCTCATTAATTTAAATTTATAACGCAGCCGGGCGTGGTGGCGCACGCTTGTAATCCCAGCATTCAGGAGGCTGAGACCGGAGGATGTGGGTTCGAGGCCAGCCTCAGCTACCTAGTGAGGCACTCTGCAACTTAGTGAGACCCTGTTTCAAAATAAAGAATAAAAAATAGGACTGGGGGTATAGCTCGGAGGTAGAATGCCTCTGAGTTCAATCCCCAGCACCACAAAAATAAATAAATAAATAAATAAATAAATAAATAAATAAATAAATAAATAAATAAATAAATAAATTTATAACGCTAAGTCATGCAGAAATATCTGAACAATGCTTAGAATACATTTGTTAATAAATGTGAATGGTGTAAATTACAGTAAAGATATAATTCTATCTTAGTTGTCTTTTTATATTGTCCTTTAGTCAAGAAAATAATATAAGGAACTCATAATTGAACACAAAATTCAAGACACCATAAGTTAAAATAAATAGAATTACTTTTTAAAATTTAGCTGCATGGTTCACAATACACTGAACCTAGGATTTAACTTTGAGTGTCAAGTATAATGATCTCACTCTTAATACACATTTCTCATTATTTATTGATTTATATTACTTGTATATATTAATATATGCATTTATGTTTACATATTTGTTTTTAGTTTTGTATATTAATAGTGCAAAATTTCAGTTAAATTGGAGTCATCTAATTTTTTTTAAATAAGAAATGCTTAGTTTCTTGAGTATAGTAAGTAAAATATTTATTATTGCACTTAGACTTTAAGTTTTGACAGAACATGGAAAATGATAAACATCTGTGGCTATGTTACATACAACATGAATATATATGTGACTATTGTTGGAATTTCATTAATATTTACAATAATAGAAGTATTATTTTCAAAGGAACAATCTCCTTTCTCTATATTAATTATGAAATTCAGTAGCGTTTTCTCTCAGATCTATAAATACACCCAAATTTGCTTTGATTCCATTTAAATGTATAATTGAACAGATATTATAATTTATTTTAAAACTGAATCTAAATTTTCTCTATTAATGATATATAATTTTTCTTATCTACATTCACCTTATTACATTTCTTAAAATTATGAGTGAATCTTTATTCCTCCAACTTTCTTATATAAATTATGACATACTGATACATAAATAAAAACAATGTCCATATTCCTTATTTACAATCTCTGATCTTTGACGAATATTAATTAATGAATAATTAAGTCATCACTGAGGATAGACCATTAGGTATTTCTTGTCTGTTTTCTAAAAGATGGGTTTAATAGAGAGAAAACATAGAGAACCATGAATTAATTGCACTAGTGTTTGATAAATCTCTTCTTTGAATTCAGCAGGTTATCTTCCTTTATAAAACAGGGCTTCACAGAGAAGACAGCCATGGTATGAAATGGTGACCATTTCTGACAGACATACAAGATACATGAGTCTTACTGATGAAGAGTGGAGGAATCAGGTAACTACAGGAGACAGATTTTAAAAAGATCATTTATAGTGATATTAGACTATCATGCGACAATGAAAATACATACAATTTCCTTCAGTGATATAAACTTGAGGAAAGCCAAAGAGGTGTTAAGAAACCTTCCTTGACACTGCGAGCCCTGCATCAAGACCTACAATCCTTGTTTCCCAAATAGATGTGCATTTTTCCCTCCTGTAAAAGGCTTATCTGTACTGCTTTTACTAGCTTGTGTGTATGTGAATTTTGTGTACGGAGGTAAAAGAACAAAAGAAAAACATAGATAAAGGTAAATTTAGCTTAAGTTACTGACATGATGTCACTTTGTCTTATTTCTGTTTTTGCTTTAGCTTTAAGCTTCATTTATAGTGCCTGTTGTTAAGCCTCTAAACATTTAAAAGTTCAATTCGTAAAAGAAAAAAGCAAAATAAACAAAAAAGAGTCAGTACTGACCTTCAATGATTTGGGGTAATGAATTCTCAGATTGAAAAATCTCATCTGCTCTTTCAGAAGAGGTGAGTTCTCAGAGCTTTGCTCAGGTCAGTATTACCAGAAAAACTGGTGAGTTTAGTTCAGAAAATCTTCTCCAGGTGCAGGATCACATATGCAAGAGAGGGGCCCTGTGCCCCTTTCTACTGACTTTCAGCTCCTCCAGAGTCATGCACTTTCTAAAGCGAGAGGAACTTGTCAAGATGATCCATGGTCTGTACCTGCTCACTTCACAGGTACAACAGAAACAAGGGTTTTCTCTCAGGCTAGAGACAGGTTGGAAACAACACATGGGAATGTGATTCAAGGCCACAAAATAGTGACAGACAATTGTTTGGAGGTTGTAGTTTTACAGGAAGTAGTCCTTTCTGTGATCACCAATTTAGACAATTTAGGCCATTGTTAGAGTCATGAAAAATAGTATGTGGAACACACACACACACACACACACACAATTACAAATATCATAGATCAGTCTTTTCATCAAGAATGTTTAAAAAAATGGGAGAAAAATGTAGAACACACGAATCCAAATTCTTTCCTATTAGAGTACCACTGAGCTCTATTATTGACTGAGTAATATGGGAAATCTCCTTCTGAATAGTATTTGATCCAGGGAGAGAATTTTGTAACATTTTCACTGGTGTTTACTTATTGAAAGTCATTTTAATTGGCCAGACTCTGTTAAATAAGTTATTATTCTGAGGACATTATTTAACTTCTTTCTGTATTAGTACAAATTATATATTATGTGAAATAATTTTTAAGATGAATAAATGATTCCAGTGTGGAATCAGTTACTTGAAATATTTTTCTAAAAGATATGTGAGTGTGTGTGTGTGTGTGTGTGTGTGTGTGTGTGTGTGTGTGTTTGTGCATGGTACTGGAGAGTGAATCCAAGGGCTTTTTACCCCCAAGGTATACGCCCAACTGTTTTTATTTTGAAATGAGTTCTCACTCAGTTGTTAAGTAGCTCACTAATTTGCTGGGGCTGGGCTCAAATGTGAACTCTTCCTGTCTCAGCATTTCAAGTACTGATATTGCAGACTTGCATCACCACTCCTAGCTGAAGGATTTTAAAGCTAAAATAATTAAGTAATGTGGATGCACCTAAATTATGATAAAAAAAAATAAAGTGTCTCAGTAACTCAGGGTGAAGAAATTGTCCTTAAGTAATAAAGCATGTGATAATGTCCCAAAGCCTCCAGAAAAGAAGCTGCCCTGACCTAAGATGAGAGAAGGGAGTCAAATCCACAGAAACTTGCATTTGGACTCAATGATTTACATTGATCATTAGTAACAGGAAGATCAACAGCTTCCAGGCCAGAAACCCAAAAGAGCAGAATGAACTTCTGCCTATCCTTGCAGATAATAAAACTGGAATTTATCATGTATTGTGCTTAATTCTTGACATCTCTCTGAGGCCTGGGATTTAGAAATAGGAGGAGCCCAGCAGCATGTATAAACCAGAATGTAAGTATTTTATCCTGTGATGCATTACTTTACTGGGCTTTAACATGAGAAGAATGGCCTTGGAGGCTAACATAGAGAAGAACAGAATCTCAAGCACTTCCTTTGGATAAAAACTATAGCAACCAGCATCTCCTTGGCACAGAAACACCATTTGTGAATAATGGGCTTCCCTCCTGTTTGACATTATTGTTAGGAAAGGCCTACACACTAAAAGGACAAGAAAGAGTGAATAATTTACACAGTTAAAAAAATTTGCTTGAGATTTATGAAAATCACATCTATTTGTAAATACTGAATACATTGCTTTGTGAAGTGCAGTAAAATATGTAAGACCTATTTTTTCTTAAGATAGAATGAATTAAAAATGTTTCAGATATAAATATAATGGATAAAATAATGAAAAATACTTATGTCATCTCTTAATAGGATTTTGGAAATATAAGTATAGTAAATCAAAGATAAAGAAAAATAGCATGTCTCCCTTTCTTTTCACAGATCTGTTACATATTTGCTAATTGCAAAATCTAACATACAATACACACACACAGACGTGCACGTGTATGTACATATATGTATGTGTCATGCTAGGTCTATTTAAAAGAATAAAAATATCTGTTAAGCAATTCATAAATAACCAAATGCACAAAAACTTCCTATTTACCCCCCTTCCCTCCTATTCTGAGGAAAGTACTCCTACTTTTATAAGCAACAGTGAAAAGAGGTGGCATGTGAAAGCTCCAAGCCAAATTTAAAGATTATGGGAAAAACCTATCTTCTAAGTCAGTGAGAAACAATGTAATGATGTTCTTTCAGAGATAACAAGTTTAATATAGATTTAAATTTTCTCTTTTCGACTAATGTTTTAAAAAGATTGTAGAAGTTGCTGGCTGAAAATTAGTCAAGTAAACTATTTTTTGTTTGTTTGATTCTCATCATTTCAGATTTATCAAAAGGTGAAAAGGAATACTCCCATACATTGTCCTCAGATATTTAGGAACATAGATTCAGAAAAAGAAAGTCAGAGATCAGGTTTTAGTCAGAGGTAATCATTCTGATTATGTTTCTAAGTGATTTTAGGTTCATGTGTAATGTCTGGCTGTGTTAAAAGGAATGAGTTATTTTTCTATGAGTTTTTAATAGGTACCCAAAGATTAAGAAATTTATGAGTCACACACTTGAACCTTCCATTACTATTTTAAAAGTGTGTTGGAAAAATCTACTCAACTTTTCATATTTAAACTTATAGTAAATGAAATACATATAAAAGCATTTATCCTTTCCCAGTAATTTGTGAAAAGAAGTTAGGGAATGTTTTGATATCCTCGCTACACAAACCTGAAATATAATCTTATTCAATTGGATAAAATATGGTTAGCTAACAGTGCATAATATGTCACAAATCAAATTAAACAGGATGTGGTAGTGCACACCTGTAATCCCAGTACTTGGGAGGCTGAGACAGAAAGGTCACAAGTTCAAAGACAACCTCAGAATTGTATCTAGACTCTCAGCAACCTAGCAAAACCCTGTTTTAAAATAAAAGGGGTAAGGGTTTAGCTCATTGTAAAATGCTCCTGGGTTCAATCCCTAGTACCAAACCCCAAAAGAAATCAAATTAAATATCTTGTCATTGGATAACTCTATGGTATGCTATTTTACTTGCTAAAATAAATATTTGGACTGCTTACCATGTTCTCATCACTGTGCTAGCAAATAACTATACAGTTACAAAATAAAAATTACAAAAAGCTTATTTACTGGCCTCACAGAATATGCTATTTAGTTGAGAATATAGATATTCCATACATGAATACATACTCAAATGTGTCCTTTTGGTAAAGGAAAAGAACAGAGTGCTTAGAGAAAGCAGATAAATGGTTTAATAAGGAAGTCAAAGAGCCAGGAGTGGTGGTGGATGACTGTAATCCCAGTACTTGAGAGGCTGAGACAGGAGGATAGGAGGTTTGAGGATAACTTCAGGAACAACAGGGGGTATGGGAGTAGTGAGACTCCCAGCAACTTAGTAAGGTCCTGTTTCAAAACAAAAAATAAAAATGACTCGGGGTATAGTGCAGATATCTAATGCCTCTGGATTCAATCCCCAGTACCCCCTCCTCCTAAAAAAGTAAGGAATTGAACGTTCCCCTGAGAAGTGGTGTTTGAATGAAGGTTTGAAAGGCTAAAAGGATATTGAGCTAATCATGAAGGGGAAGGCAGCAAGGATAGCAGGAGAGAAGCAGAAGCATCTAAGGTAGTAAGAAACTCAGGTCAGAATATTTAATGGAATTTCTTTTCTTTCCTTTTTTTTTTTTTTTGGTGCATTGTAATTATACATCTTTGTGAGGTATGAACTGACAGAGACATATACATCCACACAGGTCTCAGTTAACCCTTTCGCAATTCCTACACCATTTCCTCCTCATTCCCCGCTTCTCATGTTCCATTTAGTGATTGACTTTGATATGTTTGTGATATTCACATATCATGTGCATTAGGGGGTTTGCCCCTCCCCTCCATCCCATCACCTTCAGTTAGGTCACCTTCTTTGCTCATGTAGGGTTTTCCTTCTTTTAGAGTCCCTCCTATGACCCATTTTCTCCCTAGCTTCTGCAAATTAGAGACAGCATTCAATTTTTTACCTCTTGTGACTGACTAATCACACTTAACATGTTTTCCAGGTCCGTCCATTTTCCTTCAAATGACATGATTTTGTTCTTCTATATGGCTCAGTAAAATTCCATTGTGTACATATCCCATAGTTTTGTAGTCTTTTGTTGGACATCTTGGTTAGTTCCATAATTTGGCAATTGTGAATTGTGTAGCTATAAGCATAAATATGAATGCATTAGTATGATAGTTTGGTTTCCATTATTTTGGGTAGATACCCAGAAATGGTATTGCTGGAACATACTGTAGGTTCATTTGTATTCCTCTGAGGATCCTCCATACTGTTGCAGAGTGGTTGCACTAATCTACAATCCCGCCAACAATGTATCAGGGTTCCCACTTCTCCACACCCTCATCAGCATTTGTTTCTGTTTGTGTTTTTAATGATTGTCATTCTAATTGGGGTTAGGTGAATTCTCAGGGTAATTTAAAGAGAAAAACAGATATATATATAAATGAACTAGGAAAAACACCAAATTTGTTAGACTATTATGAAGGAATATCAGAATTTTGGAAATAAGAGAAATTATGATTTTATAAATACTTCTCAATGTTCCCTGAAGACTCTGATGCAATTACAAGAGCTTATGAAGAAAAGTTAAGAATATCTTAAATGTGATAAGCTCCTTTGTCAAATAATCACTTAGAAGCACAAATATAGTTAACATAAATAACGTAGAGACTTTGGGAAATTTACAAAAATATACCAATAGTAAATAAGCAATATGAAGCTCCCTTATATTCTATAAAATGTGTTTTTGACACAGAATTATAAAATTGATTTATATTTAATGAGGAAAGAGATGAGAAAATCATGGCAAATATATTTATTTCTAAATTGTAAGCATATAAACCTGACCAAGCAATGTTCATCCTGGTATCTGTTGTGCAAAAAGTTTTTAAATTATTCTACAATTTTAGATTATATTATACACATTTTCATTTTTTTATTGTAATAATTCATGCTTTGTTTTTTTGTTTTGTTTTGTTTTGCGGTACTGGGGATTGAACTCAGGGGCATTCTACCTCCGAGCTACACCCCCAGCCCTATTTTTTTTATTCATTGTTTTGAAACCGAGTCTCACTAAGTTGTGGAGTGCCTCACTAGATAACTGAGGCTAGCGGCAAACCCGGATCCTCCGGTCTCAGCCTCCAACCCGGATCCTCCGGTCTCAGCCTCCCGAATGCTGGGATTACAAGCGTGTGCAACCACGCCCGGCTATAATTCGTGATTTGTAAGCATACATTTTTGTTAGGTACAAATTGATAACGACATACGTGCATACATTTCTCATTTGACCTCTTCCCCAATTCCCACCTCGCTCCCTCGCCCTCCCTCCCTCTCAAGTTCAGTTTAGTAAGTGATCTTGATATAATTGTGTAATTATAATTGTGTAATATAATTGTGCTTTAGGGTGCCCCCCCATCCATCTCCTTCAGTTAAGTCAACTTCTTTGCTTATCAAGGGTTTCTTCTTTTTCATCTGGAGACCCTCTTATGCCCCATCTTCTCCCTAGCATCCACATATTAGGGAGAACATATGCTTCTTTACTCTTTGTGACTGGCTAATCTCACTTAATGTTTTCCAGTTGCATCCATTTCCCTGCAAAGAACATGATTTGGTTCTTCTTTATGGCTCAGTAAAATTCCATTGTGTACATATCCCATAGTTTTGTATTCCATTCATCTGTTGATGAACATCTGGCTGCTTCCATAGTTTGGCTACTGTGAACTGAGCCGCTATAAACATAGATACACATGTGTTGTTCTGATAGTTTGGTTTCCATTCTTTTGGGTAGATACCCAGAAGTGGTATTGCTGGGTCATATGGTAAGTTCATTCTCATTCATTGCAGGATCCTCCATACTGTTTTCCAAAGTGGTTGCACTAATTTGCAGTCCCATCAACAATGTATTAGGGTTCCCACTTCTCCACACCCTCGCCAGCAGGTGCTGTTGTTCGTGTTTTTTATGATTGCCATTCTGATTGGAGTTAGGTGAAATCTCAAGGTAGTTTTGATTTGCATCTCTCTGATTGCCAATGATGTGGAACATTTCCTCATACATTTGTTGGCCATTTGTATTTCTTCTTTTGTGAAGTGTCTATTTAGATCCTTTGCCCATTTTTTGATTGGGTTATTTGTTTTCTTAGCTGTGATTTTCTTGAGTTCTTTGTATATCCTAGATATTAGACCTCTATCCTAAGAGTAACTGGCAAAAATCTTCTCCCACTCTGTAGGCCCTCTGTTGAGGTTCTTGATAGTTTCCTTTGCTTCATTTTAATGTTATACAGTGAGCTTATTGGGACATTAGGAATTATACACATTCATTTAGCCAGAACCTCTCATGTCCAAGCAATTTGTAAATAAAAAAGAATCACAGAATCACAAATTTAAACATAAATGCATTAAATTAAAAAATCTAGAGTGCTATTAAAGACTAATTTCCATATTGTGCCTTTATTTCAAAAGTATCCACTTAACTTTCACTAATCCTAAAATCTTTCATTCAAAGCATAGATAACTCCATTAGGTAAAATGATTAATCTGATAAGCACTAGAGACACTTTTATTTAAAATTCTCTGTTTTAGAACATTTAATGTTAAGTAGTAACATAAAAGTAGTTCATGTGTTTCAGTTCATTTGCAGATATCTAACCATATGGAAATATGTACAGCTAAAACATCTCCAAATCTTATAACACTTGGCCAAATATTACTATAACTTTCTTTCCAATATACAAAATGTGTGCAGAATGTTTTATTAAAAACTGATATGCATTTTTAGAATTATTCATTAATTATAATTTATGGAAATTCTTCATTGATATTAGTCAACTCAGAGGAATATTTAATACATGCAAATATATTAAGTCACAGAGTTCAAATTTTACAACCAAACATTGGATAGGTGCAAAGGTTTTGTTCTCTAAGGAGCATTGTGTTATATAACACTTGGACTTAGTTTACATGAAAGCATAGATATAAATTTGATAGAAACCTGACTCCTAATGACTTCTTGTATTTATATCACTATAGTAAGGTCTTTCTCAAAGAGTAAAATAATTTTAAGAACTATAGATGTAAATTAAAAAATGTATATAATTATCACTGTGAAATTAATCATTTCCCAAGAAACTATGCTACAATAGAATTCCTGAAGCATACACCAGATGGACAACTTTTTCTTTTTTCCAAAAAGAGATAAAACTCAGGCAGGCACTGGGAGTCTTATGAGATAAGGACTCGTTGGGCCTTTAATATATAAGCCATTTCTTCTGATCTTCTTTATCTGACCTAATATTCTCATTCTTTTATGTAAAAGAAAAGACCCCCTGACTTGATCAATCTTGCTATTTCAGTCTAATGATCAAAATTTCCCCATTTTTACCTTAACCCACCTATGTAATGCCCCTACCAGTGTTTGACTGAAAGTATTGATTTTTCTTACCTTTGTTCTCTATCCATACAACTTTTTCTTGGGAACATTCTTTAAAAGTAAAATTGAATATTTGTTTTCTGACCTAGGCCACTCATCTTTGGTTCAGAATAAACTACCTTTTAATTTTCCATCAAAGCAGTAATTATTTTGCATCAAGATTACATAATTTAAGTTAGATTATTTTTTATATGTAACATATAAGTAGCCTGATTCACCTTGTGATTTTGCTCTCTGTTTTAGCGAATGTCTCATATACACCAGTTCTTGTTCTTTTTTTTTAAACTTTTATTGGAGCATTATAATTACACATCATAGTGAGATATAGAGTAATAGGAATATACATTCACACATCACTTGGTGTTTTTCCCTCTGGATACCACCCTTCCTGTCCCCTCGCCTGTGCATGTCATTGAGACTGGTATTAATAATTTTGTATATGTACATATCATTATTTAAACTGCAACCTCTATTACATCACTATACTTCCACCTTCCTGCCCTAAAGCCCCTTCATCACTTCACTGGAGTCTCCACTCCTTTATCTGAAGTCTCTGTTATTACCTAATGTAATGATTTGGATTTAGAATGTCCCCCCTAGCCCTCACAAAAATAAGATAGCAATGTTAGAAGTGAAGCTTGGTTGCTAAGGAGGGGTCCCTGGGGCTGTGGCCTTGAGAATTATATAAGGTTTTCTCCTCCCCTTGTTCTCTCTCTTGCATCCAGCCTCTGTCATGTGAGAGCAGAGCCCTTGCTCTCCCCCTCTCTCTCTGCTTCCTGCCACCATGACATGAGCTTCAAAACCTGGCCTCACAGGGAGTGAACCAGGAATCTTCAAAAAACTATAAGCAAACAAATCTGTTTTCCTCTAAGATGTGCAGTTGGTCATTTT
>PVLC010005728.1:0-74181 GCA_004027655.1 Graphiurus murinus
TACTGGGGATGGAACTCAGGGGATTCTACCTCCGAGCTATACCCCCAGCCCTATTTTTTATTCTTTATTTTGAAACCGAGTCTCACTAAGTTGCGGAGTGCCTCACTAGGTAGCTGAGGCTGGTCGCGAACCCGGATCCTCCGGTCTCAGCCTCCCGAATGCTGGGATTACAAGCATGCGCCACCACGCCCGGCCTGAAACTCACTTCTGAACGCACAGGGCAGATGGTCCCCAAGTCCCTCTTGAATCTGGGTCAGCTGTGGGTGGGACAGCAAGCCACAGCCCTTGGAAGAGGCCGGACCAGAGCCCCCAGTCACCTCTGTGGCCAAGTCCCAGCCAGCTGTGTTCTTTTAAAGGGAAGGCATGTCAGGGCTGGCCTCTACCCGAGGTAGAACACGTGCGGTGTTGAAAGGGAGGGGGCTCCGGTGGTTTTCCAGGAATAAGCCCCGCAAAGTGCGTGCCCCACGGCTGTGTGTCTGAATGCGGCGGGCGGCGGGGCGGACTGAGTCCCTGCGTCCCGGGCGCGGGGCCTGAGTCCTGTTGTGTCTCCGCAGCGAAGCGGTACTGCAAGAACGCCAGCCCCAGCAGCAGCACCACCAGCAGCTACGCGCCCAGCAGCAGCAGCAACCTGAGCTGCGGCGGCGGCAGCAGCGCCAGCAGCACGTGCAGCAAAAGCAGCTTCGACTACACGCACGACATGGAGGCGGCGCACATGGCGGCCACCGCCATCCTCAACCTCTCCACGCGCTGCCGCGAGATGCCGCAGAACCTGTCCACCAAGCCGCAGGACCTGTGCGCCGCGCGGGTATGCCACCTGCGCCGCGGCCACCTGCGGGCCCGGGAGGCGGGGCTCCCCCCGCGCAGCCGCGCACAGCCACCTGGCGCCCAGGGCCGCGCGGGTGCAGGTGCAGGTGCCGGAGCGCCCTCCACCTGAGCCCGGCGCGCGCGCGGCGGCCGCCTGCTGGAGAGGACGGGGATCCTAAGTCAGGAGGCGCCGCCGGGGCTTTGCCCGGCTAGGATGGAGAGCCATTCTGTAAACAAAGGACGTCACAGCGTCTCCATGGCGTCCCAAATGACCGCCGCTCAGATTGCAAAGCTAAAGAGCAGTGCACCCCGAAGTTCAAACGGGAGGGAGGTTTGGTAGCACATTGTCACATGCACGCGGGGCTGCCCCTCACCCCAGGACGGGAAGCAAAGGCGCAGAGCCCGGCCTGCACGCGCCCCGGTAGCCCGGCGGTCCCACAGTGTCCCCGGCGCCGGGGAGGGAACGCCAGGTTCTAGGGGCTTTTCTACTGCTTGTATCCGATCCTCGGGCTCCTTGCTGAGCTGCTGGGACTGGGAGCCTTCTGCGTGAGGCCGAGTGGGGAGAGCTTCCCCGCCCGGGCCACCAGGTGGCGGCAGAGAGCGCGGCTGCCGGGAGCGGCCCATTGTGCTCTCCAAGGAGCCGCGCGCCAGCGTCCACCTGCTCAGCACACAGACAAAGGGCGCTCTCTGCACTAGCCCAAGCCGCCTGGCCATGCACCATGCGTTCACACTGACAGTATTTGCTAGACATAAGTGTAATGTGTGGGAATGGAGAAAGGTCAGTAATCTTATGTTTTGCAAATACCGTCTTTTCGTATGATATTTTTATTCCTAGATAGTGAAGCAGCTTCAGGGGCATGCAATGCAATTTTCATGGTGATCAGAGCTGCTGAATGCAAAGACTAGCAGGAAGGGAATCCTGCCTGACAAGAAAGGCAGGGACCCCTTCATGTGTGTGTGTGTGTGTATATATATATACATTTTTTTTTTTTTTACTTTCTTAAAATTAAATTACACCGGAGAGAGTAACTCCAACCTCATGTAGCCTAAATTAGTATCTGATGGTGACATCTTGAGTGCTCTTTGGCAGAGAGTCCAGGCAGGACGATACTGGAAGTGACCCAGGGAACTGCCCCAGAGACAGGCCATCCCCGGGGAAGCATTGTAAGCACTGGAGGAGAAGCAGCTTCAGCCCAGCTCTGAAGTCCCCCCTTTTTTTTGTTGTCCCAGAGAGCTTAGTTCTTTGTGAGAAAAGTGGAGGATTATTGAGGCATTCTGATTTTTCCTTCTCTCTGTCCTTCGAGTGTCCTCGTCCCTGTCCTCCTACGAGCCATCTTGACGCTAAAATGCAGCTGCTCAGTGTGTCTCTGAGCAGGTGGCTGCAGTGCAGGGCGCTGGCACAAGGGCAGGTCAGCTTGGCCCCTGTGCCCGGGCCGTGGACCAGGATGCGAGGTTCCTCTCTGCAAGTGGTTTCCTGAGCCCTGCATGTAGATTAGAAACAAAGACTAGTTCCTCCCTCCCTCTCCCTTCAACCTTCCAATTCTTTCATTTTTCCTCCCTTCTAATTCTTGAACTATTGGCATCAATGACAGTGAAAGGAAAAAAATTTTAAACTGATATGTATATATGTAAACATACGTAGGTACACACACCTTCATGTATGTCTCTGGATATACATACATATGTGCCTGTATATTTTTTTTTTTTATCTTGTCAGCATTTGAACTGGAATGAAATCAAACTCGAGCACTTGTCTGAAGTCCTTCTGGGCAAGCTCATTTCTAAAAGCAGAGATGTACTGGGAGTGGGAGTAGGGGAGAGGGAATAAAAGGCGGTAGGTAAGCAGAGGGCCGGATGTTTGGATAGACAGATCCTCCAAGCGATTTTGCAGGCAACACCTGGTAGCTGACAAGTGCCAGCACACCCCTCTGCTCCACCTTGGCATTTGTCAGTGAGACACTGGTGAGGAATTCCCAGCGAGTCTGGCCCGGCCAACGGCAAGACTGGAGTGCAGGGGACGGGATGTGTTTCAAGGTGGCCAGGCCCAGCTAGTCACCTGTCTTTCCACCCACAGAACCCGGACATGGAGGTGGACGAGAACGGCACCCTGGATCTCAGCATGAACAAGCAGAGGCCGAGGGACAGCTGCTGCCCTGTGCTGACCCCCCTGGAACCCATGTCCCCCCAGCAGCAGGCGGTGATGAGTAGCCGGTGCTTCCAGCTGAGTGAGGGGGACTGCTGGGACTTGCCGGTAGACTACACCAAAATGAAACCCCGGCGGATGGACGAGGACGATCCCAAAGAGATCACTGTATGTCCTTCTCTTTGACACCGGCTATGTTCCCGGGGAGCTTGTAGGATGGGGCTTAGGCTGAAAGAAAATGCTTTTGCACACGCCTCCAAAGGAAAAAAAAAAGACACACACTTTTTCTTTAAACATGACCTTTAGCCAGCTAGGACTTAGAGAACACCTTTTGTTGCCCTTGACCCAGAAGAGACCTGTGACACGTTGGTTTGAGTGAAACAAACTATTGACTCTTTTAAACTTTACTTCTTAACAAGTGTGTTTTGCTGGAAAGGATTTCTCTAGGAAAATGCATAAACAGTCTCCGGTTCATTTTCAAAGAAAACAATACAGGGTTCCTTTGCTGGTGGAGACTTCTAATGAGTATGTTAAGCGGCTAGGTGGTTACCTGTGTGCTGCTAATAGGCTAGTTCTTTGAAACCAAGGACAGGGTCCCTTCTCTAACAAAGTATTCAGGAAAGTAAACTCCAGCCTCGAATGCATTATTTTAATATAACTGCTTAATCCTTGTTTACGACAGTGTGACTAGAGCACCTATGTGAAGAACGTGTTTTTGAAGTTGTTTGAGTTTTCAAATTCAGGTTATTAAAGTAGATATAATAAGCCCCTTGGACTAAAAAATAGATGGAGAATTTTTTATCTTTATTGGACTTTTTCTTCAGTGTTCAAGTCTGAAAATTATGACACCTTCTTTATTCACTATAAATTGGATTTTTTTTTTTAGTAGAGTAAGGAGACCACCAACTAAGCAATAGTACCTTATAAAAACAAGGAGATGGAAGAAAAATATCAGTTCCGGGAAAGGACGGTCAGGGAAGGCACCTGCCTGTAAGCCTAGTGTCTTTAAGGTGTCCAGGCACTGTACTGTAAAAAGAATAAAATGTGAGTGTCAAGCCTCAGTTTCTAAAAATTTTGTCTCTCCTTCAGTGTTAAATCATTGCTACCCAAAGGGGCATGGCACATCAACCCCAAAATTTATTTTAATTAAAATTGGGCCCTCATGCAGTGGCAGAACTGTTTTAATTTTTACCCTATAAACTATCTCAGAAGTAAAACTGCATCCTGTAGCCTGGGTTTAGGAAGCCTTCTGCTGAACACTGCCATCTGTAGGAATTTCTAGGTTAGTGTAAGTGGACTCAAACCAAAGTAGGCACTTTCTATTAAGAAAGAACTTGCTCCCCAGAATAATTTTTTTTTCTTTTTCTTTTCTTCCTTTTTTTTCCCCCTGTTATACTGGAGATTGAATTCAGGGGGTTCTACCTCTGATATACATCCCCAGCCCCATTTAATTTTTTTTATTTTTGAAACAGGGTCTCACTAGGTTGTCGAGGGCCTCGTTAAATTGCTGAGGCTGGTCTTGAACCTGCCGTCCTCCTGTCTCAGCCTCCCAAGTACTGGGATTACAGGTGTGCGCCACCATGCCTGGCTTCCCCAGAATCATTTAGAATTCCCTTGACATAGATGTTCTTCCTCAGAAGTACATAAATGTAAAACACTAGTGATCGGCGGAAAGTTCACTATTTTTAGGGATAGTGTGGAATCTTTGCAGGTCACTGTTGAATAAAGGTGTCCCCCACGCCACAGTTCAGGAAAAGATTGAATGCTGGATGCCGGGGCAGGAGGACTGACTTGTTAGCAAGCTGTGACTCCCAGGCTGCCCAGCCAGGGTCCTGTTGCCAGAACAGCCAACAGGAGACTCGCAGGGCTCTGGCCACTGGCGGTGGGCCATTGTCTTGGAAGTCGAGGGTGGCCACATACAGTTCACTTTGCACTTGTAGAAGGGGCCTCAGTAGGATAGAGATGCATTTGGACCTTAAGCACAGAGTACAAGAGGCAGGAAAGCGGGGGAGGCAGCCAAGAGACAGGGGACCCTTCTTCAGCCCCCTGTCACATGTTACCACGGGTGGCTCTAAAGCTGTGTTTCTTCTACAGCCAGAAGACTTGGACCCGTTCCAGGAGGCTCTGGAAGAGAGAAGGTACCCTGGGGAAGTGACCATCCCAAGCCCCAAACCCAAGTACCCCCAGTGCAAGGAGAGCAAAAAGGACCTCATAACGTAAGCATAGCACCAGGTGACACTATGGCTCTGCTCGGCTCTCCCTCTGGCTTATTTTTAAAGCCCAGTCTGTGTATGCCTTGCCTTCTGAGCATGCACATTGGTGGCCACCGACGCCGGGAGCTGCGGGGCGGCGAGCAGAGCGGCTCCCGCATCCTGCTTGCTCTGGGGGCCCGCTCTGCCGCTGCGTGGAAGCATCCTGTCACCCGCCCCTACCCTCCCCGGCTTCTCAGGGTGCCGAACCGCCCCCCCCAACCTCGCAGACATTGCAGCTAAACTGGAAACAATGAAACTTTTTGGGAAGTTTTGGTTTTTTGTTTTTTTTTTTTTTTTTTTTTTTTTGAACATACTTACTATTTTGGCTGTTTTTGTTTTTGTTTGGTGGCAGATGTCCAACTCCAGGGTGTGAAGGGAGTGGTCATGTGACTGGTAATTACGCCTCACACAGAAGGTGTGACTTCACTTTTCTCATGGTGGATTCTGTCTTTTCAATTTATTGTTTTCAGCTTACCTCAACAATGCTGTCAAAGTAAAAATGTTGAATTCTGTGTCACCCCTTAAGTGCTGTATGTTGACCTTCGGCAACATACCTGTGTTATATAATGTCTTTTAATGTTAAACTGCCTAAATTTGTCAGATTCTTCTCAACAGTTTAAACCATAAAAACACTCACACACAAAGATCTTATTTTTAAAAAATTGTTTATTAACAAAAATGTTTTCTTAAATTTTTATCTGTACATATTCAGAATTAATTATACAAAAAAAAAATTCAATATACAGCACTTGCCCCATTGCTCTTCTGCATTGACCCTTTTAATTTGACTGTCTGTCGTGTTGGTGCGGGCGGGTCCGCTCCCAAAGGCTCACTCACCTGCCCTCCGGCCTGTCTTACAGTCTGTCCGGCTGCCCACTGGCTGACAAAAGCATTCGAAGCATGCTGGCCACCAGCTCACAAGAACTCAAGTAAGCTTTAATCAAAATAATTCTCTTTCAAAAGTCTATCCACTCAGTAGTTCGCAGCCAATGATGGGTCGTTTGAAGAGAGAAGTACCTTTGAAGGGACCACTTGTGCACATCAGGGGTTGATTTAGCACACAGGACCAGGGCCTCGCGTTCAGCCATATTTCTGCACACAATCCCTTCTTCCTTGTTACCCTTACATTTATCTCTAGTTCTTTCCCACCACATCCTTTCTACCTAGAATTTTCTAAAGCATAGATGTTTGATCTTCAGGTATGTATGCACCCCATGAGGAAAATTTTGCAGGTACTCAAAGTTTTAGGAGATGACTGTGATTTAAAGAAACAAAATTAAAACATTTAAAGTCAGAAGTTAGTATAATTATTCAAAATATGGATACTTAAATAGCTCGGAGGGTAAAACTCTACCATGATAATAGCTAATCCCCGGAACACGCTGTGGTCTCAGTGATTAATACAGCTCAGGACAATGATAACTTAGTTCTTGAATCTGTATACACCTGGTGTTCAACGGCACGGGCAGACACACACATCTTCCTAATAGTTTTACCTCTCTCTCCTCTGTGCCCAAAACGTTTAAGCATAAATCTGGCAAAATGGTTAAACCACCAACATCTCTACCATCAGACCGAAGCTTGTCTCCTTTGTAGCTACGTTACATATTCAGGTCCCCGGCAGGCTTGGGAGGATTTGGTAAACCTCAGGGAAAGCGTCTTTCTTAGCACCTGCATCGCTCCAGTCGGGGCCCCCACCACATGCTTTGCAAAGAAAGACCGGGGTGCTCCACATCTGGATGAGAACCAAGAATCCCCACATACCTGTTTTTCCATATCTGTCTGACATACCATATTGTTCCGACAAATTGCTTGGTTTTCATTTTGTTTGGAAAGGCTTTAGTGTCCACCCAAGGAAAACACTCTTTCCAAACTCCTGCTTGAGCCCTCTCCCAGCCATCCCCTCCCACCCCCAGTCCCTCAGTGACCAAAGCCCAGGCGCCGTGGGGCGGGACTTGGTTTCACACCCGTGTCATTTCTTACAGGATCCCTGTCCAAGGCCCTAGTGCCATAGACCACCTGCTCATGTTCAGTGACTTCCTGAACTAGCCCTTGCATCTCAAGACTCTTGGCGTTCTCTTCATGGACTGTAAGCAGCTGGAGGGCTTCCTCTTACTTTCCAGTCTGTAGCATCGTGCAGAGTACTGCCCTAACGGACAAGTAGCTTTAGCATCTCAAAGTGGACAGTCTTAGCAAGAACCAGTCACCACACTTTGCCCAGGCGTCTTTCTGTCATGGCTTCAGCCCCACTTCCCTCACAGTGCACCGTGACTCGCTGCACTTGGACCTGGGCCATCGGAACCTGGCCGCGTTCCCTCGAATTTCTTGATGAGGAATACTTTGCGAAAGCCGGGCATGACTCCAGTTCCCACAGGCCAGCCGTAAACAAGAAAATACCTTTGCGCCACTTGCGTCTAACTCGGCTTCTGCCTGTGTCTCCAGACCCCGAGACCAGAGGGCTTTTCTGACGGCAGGCACGCCTCCCGTTGGCCCGTGTCCCTTAGTGTCGGGCTTGGACGTGTGCGTTGATCTGACATTCCAGGCAGACCTGCCGTTCCTCCAGCTTCCACACTTTCTTCCTCTCTCATCTTATCTTGGGAGATGGCGTGAGGGTCCTTGCCATCGGCATCTTCGAAAGGGGGCAGCTGGCCCTCCAGTCCGCCAGGGCAGTACAGGGCTAGCCGTGCCCTCCATCCCGCCTCCCCCTGGAGGGGAGGCTGCACTCTCCAGACGGCAGATGGCCTTTGCCTAAATCTAGCTGCTCTAAACATATACCCAGTTCTAAGCTCATCTTTGCAAATAAGTCCCATTTTGCATGACCCTTGCTGGGAAATCTCAACCTGACTACTTTTCTGTAATGGTCTACTTCTATTAAAGGAACCTTAAAACTAAGAATCTCCATTAAATGTCTTCTATAAAGAGACCAATATTTAAACGACTGATACTTACTGAATGCTGCCTTTCTGAACTGAGAAAACCATAGGTCCTAATATTATTTTTCCTTCAATATTTTAATTGGTGAACCTCCAGCCCTCACTTTTGCTGTCTGAGTCAGGAAGTTGCATAGGGTGGCTTTTCCAAGCTGGGGAGCACGCACCCACTCCTCTCTTTAAATGTTCAGCAGCTTCCTTCCTTCATGCATGGACCTTTTCAGTGTATCATTCTTTGTGTGCGTTTTAAAGAGCTTTCCTCAATGCCCACAGCAGCGTCTTCGCTGAGTAAGAGAGTGAGTTCACTGTTCCTGGTACAGCACAACACCTTCCAATCACTCATAAAGACATATTAGGAAGTGGGTCCCAATTACCTCAAAATTTTTCTCCATCATGCGTCAGATGACACATGGAATTTTCTGGAAACTTTCCTCTTGTCGTTTCCAGCACTGGAGGTTTATAGCTGGCCATTAGCAGGACATTCTTGACCGTGGACAAGCTGGGTTTTGCCAGATAAGCCCTAGAGGTCTTGGTTCCTCCCAGGGGACATCCTCATCTGTAGCAACAGAGACGGGGATAGCTTTACTAAGAAATCAATAACTGTGTGTCTAATGGTGTCCAGGATGTAAACTGAAAGTATATTAAAGTGTAAAGTGTGCGTGAGCCTTATTCACACGTCAGAACGCTGCTTCGCCACGTCCCTGGTCCTTCTGTTGGTTCAGAGCGAGGGAGGAGGTGGGGGGAGGAGGGGAACCTTGGAGGAGCTGCAGGAGGCAGAGTCCAGGTCCCCGAGCACTGCCCGCCAGCCACCCTTGCAGGGGCACAGGACGGGTCCTAGCTGTGACACCGAGGCCACCGGCCAAAAATAACAAGCAAAAAAAGTGAATAAAACTGTGCAAATTAAGGTGATTTAAAAAAAAAAAAAAAAAACTCTAACACAAGTGCCCATTCCAAAGAGAAGTTTCTTCCCTTGAATTTCACTTGCTAAGCTTCCTTGGACGTGAGAGTCCAGTCATTTCAGGACCTGGCCAGCCTCTTTTTGAGGGAGCCCCAGCCTTCCAGCCAGGAATCCCTTTCCCTACCTCCTGCTCTGTTCGTAGTGTAGACGCTGGCATGATGGAGGTGTCCCCGCATCTCAAGAACCATTTTAGGCCAGGTCAGAACTGACTTCCATCAGAGGCAATTAGCTCTTAAACCGGGGCCCCCAGCTGGCTTCCGTGTATGCTTTGGCTGGCCAAATTTAGGCCTTATTCTTACTTGTGTCTTTAATTGAAGAGCGAATACGGGCCGTCGTTAGCGTAAAGCCGGGGAGAGGGGGACTTCAGGCTGCTGGCTAGTCTTTGCTTCCTGAGGTCTGACTTTGGATTTAACCATCACGGGCCTGGGGCTCCTACCTCTTGCCTTTAAAATGCTCTCTCACAAGTTTTGTAGCCCTAGGCGAGTACCTTAGGTGTTTTTAGCTTCAGCATCCAAGAATTTTAGCCACATATAACATAAACCTTCTTTTTTAACCTGGTTACATTTATCTTAAAATGTCACTCAAAGAATTAAAAATGTGAGCTCAGGCCTCGATACAAAGGCTCCTTGCTTCTGGACTGTCGTGGGCTTATGTGCTCGGCTCTGACCCTCGCTAGGACGCCCCAGGATCTAAGGGGGTCCTCACCCTCGGGGCTGTCGTCTAGGGACCAAGCGGGAGGCTCCTGGGCTTTTGAACCTCAGCCTCTGTGACAGTACTAAACCACAGAACAGTGTGAATGACAGCAGGCCCCCACTGGGGCCTGGTTCCCACACTCAGCCACATCTTCTGAGTGGAGTATATGGGCCTCTGAGTAAATTTAGCCTCCTCATGACAGAAAGTCCTTGTGAGATCTGGCCTCCACCTTGGGGATGGGGTGGAGTTCACGTCAAAGAGAACTCCGGGACCCTGGTGTACAGATTAGAAAATCCTTTCCTCCGAGGCTGACTTGGCTCTCCCAGAGCCCTGGGTCCCGGGGAGCTCCTCTGTAAGAGGAGGAGGTGTCTCCTGGTGAGAAGGCGTGTCCAGGGCGGATCCCCCCCCCCCGCCCGCTACACACACACACACACACATGCACACACGCACGCGTACACACACAGCCAGGCCCCCCAGCCCTGCCCTGCCCGAGCCCTCCCCAAGCCACAGAGGAGGCTGAGTGTGGGGAATGCCAACCCAGCTGCTTCTCAGGTACTTGCTCTTGTTTTTCTTGATATCTCATCACCTATTTTCATGAAAACCAAATAAAACGTGATGGCATGCAGACCCGGCCTCCTCATCCTGCACAATAGTGACAGTCCCAGATTTACTTCGGCTTGCCACCCCTTTCAAAAAGAAAAGCTACTTAGTACGCCCTTGGACATCTACCTTCTTTAAGCAGATAAAAAGAAAGAGGCAGGCTGGAGTGTAGTAGCTAAGTGGTACAGCACATGCTTAGTGTGCGTGAGGCCCTGAGTTCAATCCACAGCAACAACAAACTGTAAAAGCCTGTTATGGTTACACACCTGCAATCCCAGGACTTGGAAGGCTGAAACAGGAGGCTCTCAAATTGGAAGCCAGTCTCAGCAACTTAGTGAGAACTTCAGCAATTTAGCAAGTCCTTATTTCAAAATAAAAGATAAAAAAAGACTAGGGGTATAGCGCAGAGATAGAATGTCCTTGGATTCAATCCCTGGTACCAAAAAGAAAAAAGAAAAAAGAAAGAAAAGAAAAAAATGCAATAATAAATTAGTAAATTTGCATTCTTTTTTTTTTTTTTTTTTTTTTTTTTTTGCAGTACTGGAGATTGAACCCAGGAGCATGCTACCATGCCAAGCTACACCCCCAGTCCTATTTTTTATTCTTTATTCTGAAACAGGGTCTCACTAAGTTGCAGAGAGCCTCACTAAGTAGCTGAGGCTAGCCACGAACACGGATCCTCTGGTCTCAGCCTCCCATAAATTTGCATTCTTTTATCTACTGAAATTTTGTTATGGCACCCCCCCACTAGGGGGCGGTGTCACCCACTTTGGGAACCTGTGCAAGTGCGATGGGCACCATTGGACCTCCCCCTCAGCACCTGAGGTCAGGCAAGAGCGGCGGGTCCACGCCCTGGTCGGCTTCCCCTTTCCTCCTGTCTGGGGGTGCGTCTTAAGCCAGGCACAGAACAGGTGCACCAGCCCTGGTGTGCCTCACCCCAGAGGAGAGCTCCCAGGCCTTCCTCCAGAAAGCAGGTGCCTTGACGGTGGTGCCTGGACTGAGACATAGAGGTTACTCTCTTAACTCTTAGTCAAAGCTGGCTTTACAATTTTTGTGTTTCTTATTGTGACAAGATTGGGGAACATTTTAAATTTGGAATCGGGCCATGGAAGCAGATTTCTCTTAGGAAACATTTCAGAGCCCTCCATTCCCCCATTTCAAAAATCATGAAACCTTTGAAACAGACATCAAAAACTGCCGGATGGTATTGCCTACTTTCAAACAAATTTTTAAAAATTGTCATCAAGTCCAATGTAAAATAATACCTTGTATAAAAACTAACTGAACATTATTCTTTGAATAAGTTGGCTCTTTAGCTTCTGGATTACTTTTAAAAAAACATATTTAGCACATGAATAAGATGAAAAATTTATGTTCCTTCTAATATTAAGTACTATAATTTTAAAGATATTTTAAATATATGTGCATATAAGTTATGGATATAAATATATATTTCACACACATACTGTATATATATATATATATAAATATCACACACACACACATACACAGACATACCTTTTATTGTTATAAGGCTAGAATTCAAAGCCAAGCACATTTCCTTTCATAACATATGTTGTCTTTGATTCTCTTCCTATTTGGTATCTGGTTAAATCTGGCCTCTCTTAGTTAATGGGAATGGCCTCATTTTTATCTCACTCTTGGCCCTCTTTGGGGTGATTCTGAGAAGCAAGCACCCTCAGACCTCAGGGGGTTCCCAGGCAGGACCCAACACCCAGGTGCTGAGCAGGTGAGGGGCAAGATGAACAAGGAGGGACCCGACCAGTAATACCAGGTTACACTGGCCTTTAATTGCGAGGTTGAGGTTTTAATCTAGTAAACACTTTGCTAATTTATAGTTCCCTGGAGCAAGATGAACGAAATTGGAAATAAAGTAGATGTTCCCTTTGGGAAATTATTGACAAGGATTTTGGAGGGCATTTTTCCTGGCAATTTCAAGGGAGAGAATCATTCTCTTCCGGCTCTTTCTTGATTGGAAAGACTTGAAGGGACTGAGGGCTGTTTGGGGGCAGGGAGAACTAGGGGGAAGGGAAGTCACAAGCGCACCTGCAGATTCAACATGTCCATACAATTAACCTAGTTGTATACTTAGTCTCAAACTAAGTCCTATGATCTCTGGGTACTGACAGTTCAAAGAAAATATCACTTAATCTGATCTATTCTTTTGTTGCTTCATACAAAAAGAGATGTGTCAGCCAGGCATGGTGGCACACGCTTGTAATCCCAGTACTTGGGAGGCTGAGATAGAAGGATCCCAGATTCGAGGCCAACCTCAGCTACTCAGTGAGGTCCTCTGCAACTTAGTGAGACCCTGTTTCAAAATAAAGAATAAAAAATAGGGCTGGGGGTTCAGCTTGAAGGTAGAATCCCCCTGGCTTCAATCCCCAGTACAACAAAACAAAACATAAGAGATGTGTCCTCAGCACCACTGAGTTCCATCTGTTTCATTTAAAATTATCTAGGTTCCAAGGGTATTAAAGTTTTCTCTCTTTAGCATCAAGAAATTGAGGCATCCTGTCTATCTACAAAGAAAAGTCGAGAACCTCCTAACAGTGCAAGTTAAGCAGCCCACTGCCACCTGCTCTCTTTTAAGAAAAAAGAAATCAGTGCAAACATTTCTGATACTCAAAGTGAAGATGTAATTTGGGACCATCCAAGAGAACTTTCTAGAATGGTGGGCCATTCCTTCGCTGCTGCACCATCTGGTGGCCGTGGCTGCTGAGTGAGGTTACTAGTACCTGAGAAATTATATTTGACTTGCGTTAATTCAAATTTAAATAGCCACATGTATGACGTGGGCATATGTATTGGCAACACCAAACAGGACTATAGACTTCATTTATAGTGATCGTATGTGTTTTTTACCACATCCTAATAAACATTTAGGAATATTTTACTCTTGCAACTGAATAATTTATAAATTCTTTCTGGCATCTTGGTCTTCAATATTTTTGTCATACTCTAGGTAGGCCACTGACAAATAGGTCGATATTCCTCGTTTATATACGATTCTCTTTTTTCTTTAATGCGGTTTATGGGCAGATTAGAACTAAAAGTGACGTGAGTTCCCCGGTGTCCCCGTTTTCAGAATAGAGTGCCTGCAGGTGGCACAGGGAAATAGTGGAAAGCTCAATACGTGGGGCCAGTAGGACAGATTGAATGCAGGTTAGCAGAAAGGGTGGATGTGGGCATATGCCTGTAATCCCAGTACTTGGGAGGTTGAGACTGGAGAATCACAGGTTCGAGACCAGCCTCAGCAACTTAGTGAGACCCTGTTTCAAAATAAAATAGGGCTGGTTGGAGGTGTAGCCCAGAGATAGCTTTCCCCTGGGTTAAAAAAAAAAAAAGATATTCAACCTTCTCTCATCCAAGCCAGTGCAGGAATTCAAAACTGGTGAGCCAGGCACGGGCGCGGGCAGGGGGATCTTCCAGCTGTGTCTCCCAGTGACAAGATAAACCTGACATCCTTAGCAGATGCGTTCCCACCCTGGGGACTTCTGGTGTTAGACGACTGTTTCCCACCAGTACCTTAAATGTGCCCTGTGGAGCTTGCTCCCGCCCCTCGAGCCTACCTGGAGACAGTCGCTCTCTGTGCAGGGGCCGCAAGTCCATTCCCACTTTCCCCAGTTTTTGATCGTGTCTGAGCTGCTGAAGTGTCATAAAATGCTTATTTTAAAGCCAGGCTCACCAAGCTGTGTGCATAGATGGAACTGTACTTCAAAATCTAAACCATATATCTGACTTGCTAAGGTAGCGAAACTATCGGGGTCATTTAGATAGGATTTGAGCGCTATGTGTTTTCCTTCCATGTGCAATGAAGAGCTAGGACACAGCCATCAGGCAGAGAGGACCAGGTAGGCGCACAGCCCTTCCATGAGCCAGCCAGCCTGCCTGCCTGCCTGCCTGTAGCAGTCCAAGGAGTAGGAGGTAGTCTCCCCAGCCAGTCCCCTACACGTGGCAGACTGAGGCTTAGGCGCTGCACTTGTAGGTCAAGAAAGAATTAAAATGAACACCTTTTAGTGGAGATTTGTTCCTGGAAATAATCTGATTATCAAACAGTGTCTGCTTCAACTCATTGCTTAGAAGACATCTACCCAGGCTTATGCCTGCTTGACACTGCGTGGGAGACAGGGAAAGACAGAAACTAAGGATTTTCCTGAGATAAATGCTTTTCACGAGAAGGACATGCCAAACTCACAGATTTGCAGACACATTCACCTTGAGGCTTGGAGACAGAGTAAGGAATCCCAAAATATTCCTAAGTTCTTGACATAGCCATTTAAAATCTATGCATGCTTCCTGGTCCAAGAATGATGTGACATCTTTCCATGCTTGGCCCTCAAGGGCATACGCCTTGAAATGACCTTCCTTGACCCTTCTGTACATCAAAATCCAGCCTGCCTATGCCAGCCTGCCCCAGGAGGCTGAGCCTTCTGTCACATTGAACAGGACAGGACAGCTCGTCTGATAAGCCCCAGGACTGGACATCCTCTGGTGGTTACCCAGAAGCTTACGACCTGCGGGAGGATGTGTATCCCTAGGGCAGGGCTCGGGCCCTAAACATCTACTGTCACCTCTGCTGCACCTGTTAGAGCCCTTTGCACGTTGCCGTAAACTCAAGCCACTGCTGACGCAAGTCAATTAATAAATGAGAGGAGACTTGTTTGTACAGTACGACCCTGCAAAAAGACCCAAGAATTTTGGAGGGAGGATGGTTGAGGGCTACCGATGGGGTCAGCAGACAAGCCAGCCAGGTGCCCTTGGGGACTGGCGTCCACTCTGTGACTTCTTGAGCACCAGTCTGTCTTCTCCTTGTGAAATAAGGGGATCCATCAAGCGAGACCATACATAAGGTTCTATGAGTTTGGGAATCCTGCTGCTCTGGGTAGACATGGGGCACTGATGACGCATGGGCTTCGTGTCACCTTCGGCACAGGGAAGACAGATGGGCAGGTGCAGTGCCACGGGGAGGTGACAACATGGTGGTGCATGCAGTCACGTAGCTCCAACCTCTGCAGCAGGGGTGTCCCATCACCTGATCCCGCCAGTTACTGGGCAAACACTGGAGGAAGACAGGCTTTCTGGGCCGCTGGACCAGACGTTGGAGTGGAAACCATGTCCTGGACCATCAGGAAGCCACGCTGCCCCTCAGCCTGCCCGGCACTCAGCTGGCCGAGCTCACAGTAGGTCCTCGGGGCTGGGCCGGGGAAGCCCTGGCCACACCGGACACAGGGCTGGCCAGTGTTATGGAGAAGAGACAGAGCTTGAGCGTCCCATGAAAGCGAACCAGCATGAAAGCAGGTGTTAAGATAGGAAGCCGAGGTTCTCCGTGCACGAGTTCTGTCTCTTTCAAGGAGGTCATCTCCGGCCCCGCTTTACAGAGAGAAGCCCAGACTTGCTGGAGAGAGAGCCACCATTTGGACTCGTGTCTGCTTCCCAAGTTCAGAATTTATCTTGGAAAAAGACTGAATTTTACCTGGGTGGATTGTGGACTGAAATGGGGTGAAAGTTCATTTGTTCTGAGCAGGGTGAGGCCCCGCCCCCGGCCTCTCTCTCCAGGTCCTTCCTGGAGATGTGGAGTTCCTTGATGCTTTCTTCTCTTCCCCAGCTCTCCCACCACTCGCCCTCCCTGCCCCGCCCCTGTGATGCATACTAGATTGAAGAGGGCAGGACAGTCAGATCTTCAGGGCAGGCCGCTCTGAGTACGCACTGCCCCAGAGCCTATTGACCCTCAGGGAAGTGCACGCCTGTTTGTTACGTTCTGGTTTTGCCCATTAGTTTGCTCATTTTAAATTAAACATGGGGTGTTTTCAGCAGAGATTTCCAGGTGTCCGCGGTGCTCATATCTGTGGGCTACCACTTACTATTTCTCTTTCTCTCTCTCTCTTTCTCTCTTTCTCTCTCTCTCTCTCTCTCTCTCTCTCTCTCTCTCTCTCCTCCTCCTCCTCTCTCCTTCTCTCTCCTCTTTCTTTTTCCTTCCTTCCTGCCTTCCTTCTTTCTTTCTCCTCCCCCTTCCTTCCTTCCTTTGTTCATTCCTTTCTTTCTTTCTCCTTCCTTCCTTCTTTCCTTCTTCCTTTCTTTCTTTCATATCATGACCAGAACTTTCACCCTTGAAAAGACCCATCTCTTCCTTGTAATTCCCCAGGGATAGAGAATGGAGCAAGCTTTCAGCCTCAAAACAAATAAGTTAAATTCTTCCTTTTTGTTTGATTCCAAGTATTTGGGACCTATCATTTGCTTTCTTTGAGCATTTCTTTCTCAAAGTCTAGTCGCGATGTTTAAATTGCATTCATGAAGACGCCCTGAAGGCCCAGAACCCTCAGAAAGCCTTTGGTGGTTTGGAATGAGACAGGCAGCAGCCCCACCGAGCGCACCCTTTCCCCACCGCCCACAGCAGCTCCTGACCTCCTCGTCCCTTGCTGAAGGCCAGGGCAGGAGCCAGGGCCAGAGCAGAGGTGGCGCGCAGGCCGAAAGCCAGACCTCCTGACAGCAGACCCTGCGCGGCCACCTCCCGCTGTGCGGTCCTACTGAGTGGTCCCCTTTCTAGCTTCCCATCCACAAAATGGGGACAGTGTCAGCACTTTCTCCAGAGGTCATTGTAAAGGTCAAGTGAGTCACTGTTGTAAAGTGCTCAGAATAGCTCCTGCAATCCAGAATTGCTGTGTGCATGTTTGTTAAGACTGAGATCTGAGACTGCACAAAGAGGCCAGAACCAGCCAGGAGCGGCACAGTGAGCCAGGCCAAGGAGCTTCGAGATTGTGTGAAGGGAGGGGAGAGGGGCATCGGGAAACAAAAAAAACAAAACAAAACAAAAAACTTAAGTTTAACCCAATTCCAACAACAAATGAAATAAAACTTCTAGAATGTGACGCTCCAACAACCCAGATCAAAATATTTCAAAGATAAAAGAATTCCATTTTCCTAATATGTCTTTTTCTCACTCTTGTCTTAATATGGAACAGTTTTTAAATACTTACATCAGACTTGCAAATCAGGTTTTAAATCATCAAATAAAGATGCCCATCAGCCCATCAAATGTGCTTCGGATCTAATCCACAATTGCTAATTTCCCTCTGAATTCTCAAGTACTCTCCCAATTGGCATATTTTGATCATCTTTATTCTCTGCCCTTTCTTTATTTTTCAAACTACTTTGAATTCAGGCTTCATTCTTCTTGCCTTGTGGGTATGACATGTGTTTTAGGAGACAAACATGTTAGAAACTGAGGCGACTTTGATTTCCTGTGGGTCAGAGCAACCCCATCTCCTGGACAGCAAGAGAGACTTTGAGAAACTCTCTCTTTGGTTTCCCCCGTGCTAGGTTCCAAGTTGGACCGGGCGCTGGCTTTCTCGAGCGGCCTGCTGTCTGGCGGGTAAGCTGTGGACTCTGGGTCATGTTGGGGCTTCCTCCAGAGGCCGCACCATGGCCCCTGGCCTGCTTGTCTGGCGTGCCCAGCATGTGGGGGCACGCTGCCTCTGGAGCTGGTGTCTCGAGGTCCACTTGCATGCTTCCTAATTGTGTCTCTCAGCAGTGACCTTGGTTGCAACTTCAGGGAGCTTTTGGCGTTCACTTTTTAATTGTCAGAAATACCATTTTGGTTTAGATCCGAAGCTCTTGGATACATCATAGAGGCCTCTGGCACTTGCTTCAGTTCTTTCTGAAATGCCTGGTGCCGTTTGATCCACACACTAACTTGTTCGAGCAGCACTTAGGCAAGCCTTCACTTCACGCTGGGCCCTGATGAAGACAGAGCCAACCCAGCCAGAGGGTGGCCTCCATGCCCGGCTGGTGCTCCCCTCCCTGCGGTGGAGGAAAGGTGCAGGACCTTGGTGCAGACCCTTGGGGCTCACTAGCTATGTGGGCTTCCGCAGGTCACTAAGAGGAGCTTTTCTGTCTCACCTGGGAAAAGCAGCAATAACATCTGTCAAGCTCCACTAGGCTCTTGTGGGGTCCGACAGAAGGACTCTCTCTGTCCTCCGTGGAGGCGGGGTTACAGGACGTCAGGACCAGAGGTCACGACAGCCGGGGATGGCTCCTCAAGCAGTAGGCAGGGGAGCTAAGCTTTCACGTAAATAGAAACCTAGGTCACATAACGTGGCCAGCCCCCGCCTCCCCCAGAACAAAATGGCTCAGAGTTCATGCTACGCCTGGCCTGCTTGGTCTTGTCTGCACAGGAAGCTCAGAAGAAGGAAATCGCCTCAGTTTCCTTCCAAAAGAGACTCTTGGTCCAAAATAAATGAAGAGGGACGTGGGGTCCCCAAGGCAGGACGTCAGCGCAGGCAGAGCCATGCCGCCTCTGTGCAGGTGGTCAGAGCTCCCTGGGGAGGCAGGCCCTGCACCCCAGAGAAGCAGGGAGCCCAGCTTCCTGCAGCGCCACCATGGCCCTCCCGTAGCCCTGTGAAGATGGAAGAAGTCGGTAGGAGAGCTCCAGGAAGAGCCCTTTCTAAACAGCAAGCGGGAAGGCAGGGCAGTCCTTCCAGCCAGCAGGATGTGACCCAGAGTCTTGGAGACTCCCAGGTGCGCCAGGTGTTTCTGCCAAAGTGACCAATCTTTGCAGGAGATACTGTAGGAACTGAAGGCACACGGAGGTGGAGCCCACAGCGTCCCCCTGTCTCCTGGGCCCTGGGACATGGTGGTCTTCCCTCAGCAGCACTTCATGCGGGCAACTTAGCTCCAGGGATGAGATCTACTCTTTTTTTTTTTTTTTTTTTTTTTTTTTGCGGTACTGGGGATTGAACTCAGGGGCATTCTACCTCCGAGCTACACCCCCAGCCCTACTTTTTATTCTTTGTTTTGAAACAGGGTCTCACTAAGTTGCAGAGTGCCTCACTAGGTAGCTGAGGCTGGTCACAAACCTGGATCCTCCAGTCTCAGCCTCCCAAATGCTGGGATTATAAGCGTGCACCCCCACGCCCAGCTGAGATCTACTCATTTTTAATGTACTTTGCAACTAAAAGACAACAGTCTTTGCTGCAACAGTCCCATCCAAACGCACAGTGCGCCTGATGCAGCCGCCCTTGCCTGGGCGCTCCTGCTGGTTGCTTGACGTTGGTGAACAGCAGTCTTCATTTCTGAAACTGTAGAGATCATACTTGGGAGGCTGAGACAGGACGATAGCAGATTCAAGCCTCAGCAACAGAGCAAGGCCCTGTTTTCAAACAAAAAATAAAATGATATAGGGCTGGGGGTGTAGTTCAGAGGTAGAGTGCCCCTGGGTTCAATCCCCAGTACCACACAAAAAGAAGAGAGAAGAAAAGAAAAATTGTAGAGGTATTAGAAACCATCTTCTGAGTCTAGGATGAGGACACAACTGCAGACCACAGGTGGCACTGTCCAAAACAGACCCGGGTGGGGAGAAAGGATGGTCCAGTGTGAGCCGCTACAAGGTCCCCTCCACCCCAGAGCAGAGACTTTGCTGCAGGCTTGAGAAAGTCCTTGTCCTCTGAGCTTGGGAGATAGGAGAGGCATGTAATTGTGTCTCTGTGGTAGAAACCACACACATTCCATACATGCATTCACCCACACAGACATACATGTGTGTATGCACAGGTGCAGCACATGTGCACACGTGGTCATATACATGCAGGCACACAGTACTCACACAGGCATGCTCCCACATATGCATATGCACACCACACATACACATGCACACACAGCACACTTACATATGCGCACATTTGCACAGACCCCACACAGGCATATGCACACGCCTCACACATGTACACACACCACACACATACACATGCACATACATACATATAGCACACACAAACACATGTGCACATGCACACACATCACATATGCATAGGCACACATTTGCACAGACCCCACACAAGCATATGCACACACCACACATGCACATACACGCCCATACACACAGCACATGCATATACATGCATGCACATGCGCACACATGCACCCCCAGCACAAAAGCCTGAGCGGGCAGTAGCAGGGCTGGCTGCTGAGTGGGCGGGGCTGGAATACCGGATCTCAGGAGACTCCAAACCTAGTGTCCTTCCCAGCAGGCTGCACCCTTACCTCCTGGACCTGTTTCTAAGAAACAGGTGATTATAGGACCACCAATGTGCAGGGCAGTCCTATAACCCACCCAAAGCACAAAATTCCAGGAGTGTGTACTTCAAATTTGGTAGTGGTACAGTAACATGTAGGAAAGAGAATTACAGCAAACACATGATTTCAGTCTGCATTTTAGACATAAAACAATAACAACAACAATTAAAAAAAAAACAGCCATCTCCTGAAACAGTGAGACTTGGAGCCTCCCTGGGCAGCCCATGCCATGATGGTCCTGGCTGGCTTTGTTTGTTTATTGTCTTCCCCTCTACATTATGGAACAGGCCTGCACCACAGGGAGGGCCCAGGAGCTTGGCAACCAGGTTGCCATAGCAACTAGCTCCCTCTTCCTGCCTTCCTCTGCCCCCCCAACCCAGCCCCAGGGCATGCCCTGGACTGCCTCGGGGTGCACAGAGAAGGAGGGGGCTGCAGAACACCCCCAGCCCAGCACAGACCTTCAGAGAGCCCCCTTCCTGGGCTGGTGGCGCCTGCCCTGCCTTCTGAGCAGGGAGGAGAGCCCCCAGGGCTGGTCCAGGCACGCAGGTGCTGAGGAGGGAGGGTTAGAAACCCCCCGGCATTGTCCCTGAGGATCCCCAGCCACGCAGCTCTTCCTGCCCTCCTTCCTCCCTCCAGATGGGTGTCATTCCTACTCCTCCTTCACAGCTCAGACAACAGGGAATGATGTTTAAAACAGGACTCTTTTCCTCAGAAACACGACTTGAAACTTCAATCTGAGACAGCCACATTTTGAAACAATTTCGTTAGAAAATCAGAGCCAACGCCATTAAAGGGTCAGTAAATAAAGATGGGTATCATTAATAGTTCCGTGGGCCACAGCGAGCAGACCCCAGCACATGTTCTTTTATTTGGAGCGGTTTCGGTTCCCGTATTAGTGGAGAATCACTAATGTAATGAAGGCAATGTGTTAGCGTGGCCTGAGTCTACATGTTTCCATTAATGAGCATATCTATATTTAATCACCAAATTTTTATTGCCTGCAGACCCTGCGGTGAGCAGGAATTGCAGACAAAGGCGAATGCAGACTCAGCCCTGCTCTCCAGCAGGGCGTCTGCCGTCCCACCGCCCCCACCACCCCCCAGACAGGGTGGCCAGGGCCACCTCCGGCACCCGCCACTCACCCGCTGTGGCGCCCTATGCCCTCCCTCTGACAGAGTGCCTCTTCTCCCCAGCCGCAGTGTACCACCCTCCAGGAAGAGGACAGGCATCTCCTCAGAAAGATGATAGTTAGGAGAACCTGGCAGATTTGGGCCAAAACCCCAGCGAAGGGGATTGGGGGGGGGGAGAACAACAGGAATGTGCGGTGTGTCACGGGAGCACTGGGAGCCCGGGCAGAGGGCCTCCAGGAGCCTGAGGCCAGCAGATGCAGCCTTTCCTTGCCTGGAGCACCAGCCCTTCCAGGACCACAGGAAGGCTCCCTCCCACCCACCCGTGGGTCCTCACCTGCACTGGGGAGGGGCGGCACCTGTTCTATCACAGACCCAGGGTCCTGACTCCCTTCCCCACCCTTGCATTGAGTACTCTCCTTACTAAATATGCCCGCCCAGACGCATTCCTCTGCCAGAGCTATCCACCTCCTGACCCTCCCCACCCCACCCTCTCCCTGCTGGACCCTCTGCCCTGCCCTGGGTGCTGACCCCTGACCCCCAGCTGCCCCCCTCCCTTCTCCACACTGACCCCTCTGTCCTGCCCTGGGCGCTGACCCCTAGCGCTCTCCACCCCATAGAAGTTGTCTCTTGTACTTCCTGTCTGCTTCTGCCACACGTGCTCGGACACACTCGAGCATGGCGGTGAAGACCATGATTCTCAGGCTAGACAGCTCGGACTAGAAACCCACTCCTCACCCTGGGCAAATTACCATGGGGTCCGTTTTGTCTGAAAAACGGAGACGGTGGTAGTGGGGTCTGCTGGTGGGATTCCAGCATAAGCAGCGGTTAGAATGCAGACAGGGCACTGTGGACACACAGCTGCGGCTCTGCCCTGCAGTTCCCGGTGCCTCATGAGTCCTCTGTAGGGCCGGCTCATGTTATGGCCTGTCCCTGCAGAACCTTCATGCTGGGGAAGGTCAACTGGGCTCTGTGCCATCACCAAGCCGCTGGGTAAAGTGTCAATAGCCTCCAGGAAATAGAGGCCCTGGCCTATAATCTAGCCTAGTCTAGATCTTTAAAATAATAATAATAAGTCGGGCGTGGTGGCACATGCTTGTAATCCCAGCATTTGGGAGGCTGAGACCGGAGGATCCGGGTTCGAGGCCAGCCTCAGCTACCTAGTGAGGCCCTCCGCAACTTAGTGAGACTCGGTTTCAAAATAAAGAATAAAAAATAGGGCTGGGGGTGTAGCTCGGAGGTAGAATGCCCCTGAGTTCAATCCCCAGTACCGCAAAAAAATAAATAAATAAATAAAATAATAATGATGATGATGAAGGAAGCTACAATAGTGTATGCTTGAATTCTGTAGTCCTAGCCTGCCAGTGGGCATCCATTTTCCTATTTTAGGGATGCAAAACTAAGGCTCACAAAGGTTCAGGAAGTTGTGTGAATCCTGCACTAGGGAGCCTCTGTTCCAAGCAGGTCCGGCTAGGGAATGCCCTGTTCCTCAGCATTCCTGCTACCCAGGTGGCACCAGCTCTCTGGGTCTTCCTGGTCGCCACAGCTCAGCCCCACCCCAGGAGCCTACGTCGGAAGCACGGGTTTCTGACGTCTCTGCACACACTCAACACATTCACCAGGTAGGCAGAGCAGGATACAGCAGACAGAAGCAGGAAAGAGCCTTCGCCCCCAAGGGCCCCTTGGAGGAGATCCTCCCCAAAACAGGTCAGACAGAAACGCACCTGCAACCTGGAGGGTTGAGCCGGCGGGAGGGTGGACACACCTGTGGTTGGGACTGTTTCAGGGGACAGTGATGTCTGTGTCCGAGACTCGTGTGGCATGCACGCCCACGGCAGGGGCTTCCTGAGGCCCCGGCCTGCTTTGCCTCTCCGCAGATGCTTTCCCATGTGCATCTGTCCTGAGAGATACAGGAGCCTCCTGGAATTCCCACGAGAGGTGTCACCATGTCCCTGGGATGGACACTGGCTGTCCTGCCCCAACCTCCCAGCCCAGGGAGGCCATGAGGGTCCCTACGGTGGGCCACCCAGCATGTCCTTAAACACCCCCACAATGAACAGCGAGCAGCTGCCAAGGACAACCCATTCCTTGTTAGTCAGAAGCTCTTCCTGAAAAGTGTCCCAGTCCCTGTGAACGCTGGGACCAGATCTCCCTCGTGTGCCTGAGATCCTACCTTCCAGATACTTGACGGCAACAGCTTGGTTTTCCCCGAGTCTTCTCTGTGCTTTCCTCCCTGTGTGACTGGCTGGAGCGCTGGGCTTTCCTGGCACGCTGCTTCTCCCTGGGGACTCGGCCCCACACTGCAGTGACTCATCTGCATTGTCTTACCGTCTAGTCACGCAAGGGCCCCCCGGAGGTCCCCATCTCGGGACCTCATGTCCGAGATCAGTCTGCTCACCCATGCGGTGTCATCGGTTTGCTTTTTGCTTCCTTCTTCTTCGACCATCTCTCCTTGTTCATTCAGTCTACTTCCCCTATCGCTTTTTAGACAAGTTCTGGTTGGGAGAGAATCCCTGTCTCTCCCGCAGGCCCAGTGCGGGCCCTACAGAAGTGCAGGCATCCTGAGCTCCTCACCAAGAGGCCTGGGAGGGGGGTGCACGGCCTCCCGCTTCGCTCTACAGTGCTGCTGATCTTTGGTTAGGGCTCCTCAGCAGCTGGGAGCCACGGGAGAAAGATCACTGTTTTTCTCTCGTAGACGTCAGCTCAGGGCCAGGCCCACGGGTGTGCACTGTCGCCATGGCGTCTGCTCCTGACACTTCTAGACAGGCTCCAGGCTCAAGGGACACCACAGGTGCTCCCCCGGCACCTCACATTCCTGCAGACCCGGCTGGCACCCCCTGCCCTGGGGGCATTGTATGGGCTCTTGGAGATCCCCAGGGTCCTGGGACCTCCTCCCTTCCTCCTTCCCTCCTTCCTTCCTCGCCTCCTTCCTTCTTGGCTCCCTCCCCTCCTTCCCTAAACACTCAGTCTGTAGCGCTACCTCACTGATCCCAGGTCCAGAGTGGGGGCACCACATCTGGCAGCACCCGCTGCAGGTGCCCTGGCCTCCGGCCTCTGTTCTCTTGCCTGCCTCCGGCCTCCCTCACAATCAAGGGACGGTCATGAGAACCAGGGGGGAGCTGGATGTTCAGAGTCCCACTTAGGCAGTGTCCCTGATACACACGTCTAAGTGGATTCCCTCCACTTCCCTCCCTACTAGCTCCTTCTCCCATCCCAACTATGTAGGAGGTGCCGAGGGGAGCTCATGCACCTGGCCCCAGGTGAGGGACAGGCTGAGGGGTGGCCTCCGGAGGGGGAGTCCAGGATTGGGGAGCGTCTAGAGCCTGCTCAGGCGAACCTGCCGGAGGAGGAGTGGAGGGATTTGCCTGTGACCTCCACTGGTCCCCTGTGTGACCTTCAATAAGATGCTCACTGCTTGTATCTGCTTCCTGGCCTGTAAAATGGGTATGTTTGATTAATCTATTTCTAAAACCTCTTACAAAACTAAGTCTGTGGAATTCTTGTCGATTTGACAAAAAAAAAAACAATATTTGAAACAAGGAGAAAGGCAGGTCTCATGGGAAGAAGGGACATGCTTTTTTTGTTTGTTTGTTTGTTTAATAGGAGACCCAAAGAGGAGAAAATAAAAATAAACAGGGGGTGGGGAGCTTTAAAGCCAGGGAGTTATAAATAGAGAAGGCTTGCCTTGAATGTAGGAAGGAGAGAGAGGACAGCCACCCAGTGGCCCGAGCATGGGAAAACGGAGAACCCCGGGGCGCGGGGGTTGTAGGTGGAGTGTAGAATCTTCATTCATACTGATGAGGAGAAAAAAAAAATGCTTTCTATGGGAGATTAGACATGGGCTTCAAAATAAAAGATCCAGAAACCCAACAAACGTGGAAAAATAGACAGGAAAAACAAAAGACCATTAAACATCGGGGCAGCCTCCCTGCTAAAGGGGATAGCGGTGTACCCATGGGGTGGCCCCTCTTCACTCTCCTGGGCCACTGGCAGGTCGGAAGCTTTTGGAAGCTGACCTGCCTTGCGGTGATAGAAGCTCCTTCTTCATGTGGAAAAAAAAAAAAAAAAGGAGCGTTAAGTCCTTCCGTGGTCAGAGAACTGCAGTTGACCTCCTATGTCACCGTGGGCTTCCAAACCCAACAGAACCGATGTGTGCGAGACTCTGGGCCCAACACGCTCAGATTTGGCAACGGCGTGTCTGGGCCCTCCTGACTGTGGTAGCAGGCCTCACCCCCTCACCCTACAGAGCCGGAGTGTGAACTGTGCGTGCACACGCCCGCGGGTGGATGGGGCTGTTCCCCAGGCGCATGCCAGAGGGCTGGTCTCCGTCCTCACAGCAATCCGCTGCTCACAGTGTGGAGAGAGCAGACATTGCCCAGGCAGCAGCCCTCGCTAAGCGCCCCTGCCCCTCCCCGCCCCACGCCCGTCAGGGCAGAGACTCACCGCCCGGCGCCTGAAGCCTGGCACTGAAGACCAGCTGGGCATGCTCACAAACACCTTCCGCTCGCAGAGAGAGGCAGGACCGCTCGTGGGAGCATCCCCAGACCCTCTAGTGAGGTGTCCAGTGAGGCAGACACACCACGCATCTCAACTCTGTGCCCATGGCCAGAGGAGTCCCCTGAGACGACCGCAGAGGTCTCTAGCTTTTGCTTGTCACCACGTACGCACACACAGTACTGACTGTCCTAGGGCTCAGTGTAGCCAGCGCAAGGTGAGTACTCCTCCTGGGCCCCGCCCCGCCCCCAGCCCTGAATGGGGAGCCCTGCATGATCTGCGCGCGCGGAGCCCACCTGCCCTTCGAGCGAGCATGGAGGTGAATGAAGGCGAGGGCCCTCTCTAGGCTAGGCGTGGTGGGTGCTGTTGGCTTTGAATCAGCGGCGCTAGTCACCTCTTGTATTTTTTTTTTTTTTTTTTTGCATGGGTCCTCCGAGTCCAATTCCAATTCTGACTGCAGCTGCCCCGCCTCTTGTTTAGCTGGTCCACTGCTGCTGGACATGCATGCGCTCTGGCAGCAGTCCCCGTGGACACAGCCCGTTAAGTGAATGGGACGCCAGGATGTGCTAGGTACGTTCTGCCGCACTGGACAGGAGCCTACCGCTGGATGTTCCTGGGACGCCAGTCAGCGTGCAGCTGTTCAGCGCTGGCTCCCGGCGGTGCGGGCTAGGCGTCCGCCCCCGGACCTCAGGGGCTGCATGATCCACGCAGACGACCCATGCGTTGAGACCCGTAGGCTGCATGCCTGGAAAGCAGGAGTGAGGACTGCATGCAGCATGTGAGGAAAGCTACCCCAGCAGCCCCTGGGCGCTCCCCAAAGAGCCCATCTGCAGCCCGAGGTGCGAGGAGGGTCTCCTGGTCGGTTCCACGGTGGGTCCCCCACCCCTTCCCCTCTAGTGTGGACCCTAAACCCCGTGCGGCTCACACCCTCCTGGGGTACGAGGGGCCGCCGGCATCAGGGAAAGGGCGGAGAGTAGGATGTACTCAGTGCATGCTAAGGCTAGGCGGTGGCTGGTCGCAGGTGTGTGAGCCTCTAAGTCAAAATCAAACCCGCTAGTAAGAATCCCTATTTCCAGTAGGATGAGCACGTCAGCTGACGGCCATGCTTCTTCTGGCTAGACAGGAAGTCGTGTGCTGCCTTGGGGTGTTTGAGTCAACGCTGGACCACGTGTACTACGGAGGTCCCGTGGGGTGATCACAGAGCTGGGATATCCCTGCCCCTTGGTACTTTCGGCACACTTTTCTACATTTAGACTTGTTTAGGGGCACATGCACTTACCACGGAGTTACAGTTGCCTCTGGTTCTCGGTGCAGTGACCTGCTGTACAGGCATGTAGCCCAGGAGTAATAGACCAATAGACTCTGCCAAACATACACCACATGACCTCAGCACACAGCAGGCTCTGCCATCGAGACTTGTCTGAGTGTACACACTCCACGATGTCAGTACCATGAAAACTTGCCTGTGGAAGCCCTTCTCCAAGTCGGTGTAAAAGACACAAGCGTGCCAGGCATCATGGCACAGCAAGCCTCTCTCCACCACAGAGCCCGCTCCACCCGCAGTGGCTTCACAGTGCCTGGCACTGCACCAAGCCGTGAGCCCGAGCACTAGGACGTTTGAGTTTCACCCACATGATGACTCTCTTACTTTCTGAGCATCTGGAGGCCTACCCCACTCCAACATGTCATCTAACCCACCAGAAAGAAACTTACTTAAAAGCCACATTAAGGGCATTTTTAAAAATCATTTTCCATTCATTCCTTTGGCTTTGAATGCAATTGAAAAGGAAAGTGCTTGGAACCAGGAAGGTGCTTGGGAAGCCTCCCACCTAGGTGCTGTGAGGTGGACAGGCCTGCTTGGCATCCTTTGAACGTGCCAGGGTTTCTAGTGCCGGGTGTGTCAGCCGACTGGAAGAGCAGAGCAAGAGGAGAGGTCCTGTACCAGTGTCCAGGGCTTCTGCATAGCCTCACGCCTGGCATCTCTGCTGGTGCCCAGCACTCTGTGCTGAGGGTGTCTCTCAAAGCTGGCACCTGCCACCGCTCCCTCGAGGCCTGAGAACGCAAGGAAGGCAGGCGAGCAGGGCAGGGCAGGGCAGGGTGGGGCAGGGAGAGGCTGCAGCTCCTGGGGAAGCCCGGGAGGCTCCACCCAGGGAAGAGAGGAGGCCGGAGGGCCTTGGGGATACACCCAGCTCCATTGTGGAGTCCCGTGGGCTGTGTTAGAGCTAAGTAAAGTTCCGTGTATGCACACTTAAGATCAAATTTCAAAGAAAGAGAAAATTATTGACTTCCTTGTAACTTACCAGATTGTGACTTTCCCTGAATTTAAGGTGCTATATTTAAGGAATCAGCCAGAGCCATGTATGTTGCTCAGAAGTGACCTGGCTTCTTTCTGTTTGGGGAGAAAATTGCAGAGGCTTAGCATAACAATAAGTACATATTATTTTTCCATTTTAACATGTCTTCATTTTCCCTCCTCTAAATTTCTTTGTTGTTTTCCGTTTATGATGGAAAAGATGAAGATAAACAAATGCACTTTTAGAACCAGCTCTGTCTAAGCAAGGAAAAAAAAGATATTTTTAATTGAAATTTCTATTCAAAGGCTTGTACATGTGGCCAGAATCATTCTAATTTATAAATGTGTTTAGCTATCATAAACAAGACCTTGTTTTACATTTTATATTTTCTTTTAACATTAAGAGAACTAAGAAAAAAAAATATATATATATATATATATGTTCATGCTTTGTGTTTTACTAATTAAAATAAAATAGAAACAAAAGAACAAAACAGATCCTATTCCAGGGCTCTCCTTGAAATCTCCGAAGTACCCAGAGGACATCAGTCCAATATTTTGTTATTTTCCGGTCAGTGTTTTTGTGCATTTTAGCCACCAAGCTCAGAGCCGGGGCACGTTTGAAAGCCAGCGTTAGGGCAGACGGCCAGAGGTGGTCAGCACAGAGGTCACCAATCCAGGCAGAGCTGGACAGAGATTTTCAAATAAGCGATCGCCTCTGTCAACGAGAGGTCATGTGCCACTTCCAAATGTTCTTTTGCACTGAATTGGTGCCCGGACTGCAGGACTAAGGGCTCTGTCCACCCGACAGATAGGTCCAGCTACACTCCCGTCAGCCACTGGCCAGATCATTGAGCCCAAAGGCATCTGACCCACCAGCCAGCAGTGTGACCATTTTTCCCAGGTAGATGGGGAGAGGGTGACCCCGGCTGGCCCTGGGTCTGCCCACCCAATGTCCAGCAAGAGCACTTAGAGCTTGTCTGGCCCTGCAGACCAGAGCCGGGGATGCTGCGTGTGAGCTGGAGCCCAGGGGAGTTGTCCAGGTGCCCCGCTCAGGGACCTGGATAAAGGAGTCCCCTCTTCAGCTCACACTGCACATGCTCAGTTTACTAGAGGGCACGCCCATCACGGAGAAGGCGTGGTTGACAGGTCTTGACATCATTGCTAGCTAGCGCTGATTTAATCCTCACCATACATCTTTAAGGAAGGGAGGAAGGGAGGTGACAATGTAGAAGAAGCTTTTCTCAGACGTTCCTAGGAAGAGTGAACCAATAATGCAATTCCAGTCAATAGATGTAACTGCTTCCACCCCGCCGCCCCGACTCGGGCTGTGGCTTTGCACAGGGGAGAAACCACAGTGCTGTGTACTGGGTTGCTCCACTGAGGGCAGGGCGGAGGCACACTCGCCATGCACTGACCACGCTCCCATCCTTATGCGGTCCCATGCAAACCCATGATTTTTATGATTATATGTTTTATTGCACAGATACTAAGTTGTTGCTTGGGGTTTTTTGGTTTTTTGGGTGTTTTTATTTCTTTTTGATAGTGAAGGATATTTCTGATGCCCTCCACGTAGGTGTGATCAATGACCATTCTTATCAAGGTCCTTTTTTCTTCTTCTCATTCTTCATTTTTGGAACAAGGTCTGGCCAAGTTGCCCACACTGGTCTTGAACTCCTGGGCTCAAGTGATCCTCCCGCCTCAGTCTCGTGAGTAGCTGGGACCATGGACACTCCCATGTGCCTGGTGGTGCAAAGTCTCTCTAGTAGTGAATAACAAAGATAAGCTCGGGGTGCAGAGGGGTGGGGCTCAGGCTTGGAGGTCTCCACTCCTACTGGACAGAGCCATGCCTGGTCAGAGCACCCATGCTTACAAGCATGCCTGAATTGTCTTTCTTTTTCTTTTCCTTTTTTTTTTTTTAAGATTTTGCCTGAATCTGATGTCTCCCAATTGAGCTGTGTTTAAGATATTTTATTATGATTTTTTCATCTGCATTCTTAGATGTCTACACAGCCCCATTTTCCCAACCAGAGAGTAAAATATACTACTCCAAATTTTCTCTGAATATTGCTTAATCTCAAGTCAAACACATGACCCAGATAGAGCAAGAACAGAAACGGTTCTGTCTTGAATGTATCTGTGAACCGGCAAGTATAGATTTTGAGATTATTTATTTATCACTTTCCTCCTCTGAGTGCTCTTACCCATAGTACCTTTAGAGTAGGAAAGAAAAAAAAAACACAGATAAAACCAAGTGCTTTATGTAGCACGGCTTCAGATCCTTAACCACGGGGTGGAGTGAGCCAGGTGCCGTTGCTCCTGGTAACTGTCAGGGGAGCAAGAAGGGCAGCCGCCTGAGTGTCCTTCAAGTCCTGCCCTGCTGCTCTGGCCAGCACTTCAGCGCCGACAGCCTCCCGAGATGCTGAGGGCCGTTTCCATGGGAACCCAGCCGGCTCCCCTGCCTTGCAAACCCAGGCTGTGCACACACTCTGCCTCCTCCAGTGCCCGCGGGACTTGGTCCCACCTGAGCTTCTCTTCCTGGGAAGGATGTGCTCTTGGATGTGTGGGTGCCGGTGGAAACGTGCTAAATCGATTCCCTACCACCCCCATCATCAAGATCCAGAGCCCGCCGCTTCCCAGAGGCAAAGATGCCTTTGTTAGAAGAATAATCACCTCCCTCACTCATGACAGCGGAATATTGTGTTTTTGAATGTCGAGACTTCTTAAAGCTAGGGAATTTCTATGTAAATCTAAGAGTCTAAAAAACCTGAAGGTCTTGAATAGTCGCATAGAAATGAATACCTTGAGCAGTCAGGACATGCTGAGCTGCCAGTCTGTCTGGAAGCATCCCCCAGGATCCCAGGATACACTGAAGACCCCCGGCCGGGAAGCAGCAAGCATTGCAGCCACCCCCGGCCCAGGAGAGGAGAGGGAAGCAGAGCCCTCGCCACCTCCTCACACAGGAGACTCCACACTCCTCAGGGCTCACCCGAACCCACCCTAATTTATTGGAAAGGGAAAATTCTGAATTGTGTCTAGCATGGGCAGAGCGGAGATGCAACCGTCCCCTGCATGCAGAACTCTGAAAGTAAATGCAACAACCTCTAAGCCACATTGGTGAGCCGGTGTGGTGGCACACATTTGGGAGGCTGAGACAAAAGGATTGTGAGTTCATGAGCAGCCTCAGCAACTTAGTCAGCCTCTTGACAACAAGACCCTGTTTTAAGAATAAAAATAAAATAGGGCGCGGGGTGGGGGGGTATAGCTTGGAGATAGAATGCCCTTGGGTTTAATTCCCAGCAAAACACACACACACACACACACACACACACACACACACACACACACACACATTGGGTTGTCTTTTTTTTTTCTTTCCCAACACAGTGAAAACTCTGAAAATTAGCAAAATCACTTTTTTGTTGTTGTTGTTAGCATGGTGGAAACAAGACAGTTTAAACACCTCTTTTCTTGCCAGATGATCAACTATATTTTGTAAGAGGTAGCTAAATACATGAAAACTGCTGCAAAATCTTTTTATAAATAATACAATCTGATTCTGGTTGCATTATTTTGGTTATAAATACCCCACTTTGAATTTGAACAGAATATTCAACTTTCTTTAAGGCCACCAGAAAAAAAAAAAAAAAAAACATATAAAAAATGTTTGCTTGCGTTAAAATGAGTACATTTTAAGTTAACTTGCACCAAGCACTTAAAATAAGGCCAAATATAGATTACTGACTGAAAGGAAACACAAAGGTTTCTTGATAAATTTCCAAAAACAGAAACTCGCATAGATTAGCTTCTCTAAATGGAATGTTTCTATTGCTTCCTTCCGATTCTTTTTCCTAGGGAGAGTATCCAGGCGCTGGCTTGCCACATGGGGGCCATTTGGGAACCCAGCAAGTTAACTCCAGCTGTCTAAGCTACTGCTTAGAAAATACTTACTCAGCAATGGACTGAACAGTCCTGTGATCCAATTTTAAGTTTATATAAACAGTGGTTACTTGATCCAAAATCAGGCCCACAGTCAGATCTGGAGCTGGTTATACAGAGAGAATCTTTAAAATACCTTATCCTTTCCTCGGGACTAAAAGAGAACCAGAAAATAATCTGAATACTGAAAACTGTTTACACATCCAAGTGTTAAAACGTGACATCTGTACATTTGAAATTAATCCATTTCCTGTGTTCCCACTGGGCTTCCCACACACTTGTCCAATCTCGAGGAAGCCCGTCTGTACGGGAATGATGCGCTGGGCCTACCCCAGCACCCTGTATGCTTTCTGAGTGGAAGGGAAACGGAAATCTTTAGGAGCAGTATACATTTATTAAATGCTTACAATGTGTGATTTTTGTCCTGGGCAAGGTCTCAGGTGCTCATTCAAGCGGGATGGGTGCTCAGAGTATGATTTGAGTCTTACTACCAGGAGATATTTATCACTCGATAAATTGCTTTATGCTTGTTATTTGGGGAAGGTTGCGAATTTACTGGGGAGGGGACACTCTTAATTGTGCCCCTTACTTTTCACCTTCCTGGTGGTGCAAAAGTAATGGCAGAGCTTAGCGTGAAAGTGTCACTGCAGCACGGCCTGCCTGTTCTAGGGGCACTTAAGAAGTTACGTGGAGAGTGAGAATGGCAAAATTCTTCAAAAGAGATTCTCTCCTGCTAGCCATGGCCCTGCCATGCTTCAGAGACCAGCTGAATCACCCTGTGGAGGTTTAAGCAGAGGGTGTGCAGGTGCCCCGGGGACCGTGCTGAGACCCCCAGGATGTGTCCTGGTGGGAAAAGAGTCTGCACCCAAGTAGCTGAACCTAACACAGGTCTTCGGCCTGGCTGCTCAGTGACAGTCTGGAGGACTTCTAACCCACAGTCCCAGTGCAGGCTGCTGTCTTCGCTGAGCCCCGGGGTGCACCAAGCTGGCTGGACCCTGAGGGACCAGCACGAGGGAGCTCCCGTGCATTGCAGGTTCAGACTAAGACCATGCTCTTAGCTGTGGTGCAAATCGACCCACGCTCGTGGGCTTGCTCCTGGTGCAGTAACATTCTCCGCCTAGCTGCCCTGGACCGAACTAGAAGTAGCCATGAGGGAAGGAAACGGGAGCTTAGGAGGGATCCTGGGTCTGGAGTCAACACCTTAGTGATCAAGGACTCTGTGTGATCCACTGGATACACAAGCCCAAAGGCACAGTCTTTCTGGAAACGCTTTGTGCTTCAGAAAGGAGGGGGCTGACGGTCTGTACGTGGCAGTGGCTGAGTGAGCTCAGGAGCTTCCAGCTCAACTTCGCCTCCTTCAGTGGCAAGGTGGAAAATAAAGAGCTGGCTTCCGGGGTCCATGAGAAGGGGATTGTCTGGGCATGCGGTTTCCTTCCAGTCCATTACCCCGTTTGCATCTTGATTTGCAGGTGCCCCACCCCTGGCTGTGACGGCTCCGGACACATCACCGGAAACTACGCTTCTCATCGGAGGTATGGAGACGGTTCTCCTCTCTTCAAAACCAGCTCCCTCCCTGTGAGGAACGCTGCTCCCTGGGCTCCCAGGCAGGCTCAGGCGGGCCCGGCTGGTAAAACTAAGCATCAGTACCTTAAATCAGCACTGTCCTTCCAGAGGCAGGTGTTAATTCTGATGAGGGAGGGGGCAGAGTCCTGGAGGGAGGAGGCACGCTGAGCTGACCTTTGAGAGGGGTCTGCGGGGTTTCTGGAGGTCCTGGGGAGAGGACTGTTCCGAGAAAAGGGATGACATTTGGAAAAGTTCTAGCAAAGGCAAAGGCAGTGTCCTTCTGACATTCCCACGGTGACTAATTGGGTTTGGTCAGAGTTTGGGTTATTAGTGCCTGGGAGCGGAGACAGAGAGAGCCTGTCTCAGCAGTGCTGCTGAATCCCTTAGAAGGGGTTTAGACTTTGTTGTGTAGAAAATATGGACGAACCCATGCAGGAGCTTCACAGGTGGGCTCCCACCCTGCAGCATGTGCCCTTGGCTAAGGGGGCTCCTTCCAGCAACTTCCGAGGGGGGTGGGGAGACAAGAGGAGAGAAGGGAACAAGGAGGCATGAGGCAGGCACTAGGAGAGGCCCAGGAAGGAGACGCAGCAGGCAGGTGCAGGACTGCTGGATTGCTGCAAGGACAGGGAGGCCCCAGATCCAACCTGGACGAGCATGAAGGGCACCGTCATTATCTGAGACAAGGAGGCCATCAGATAAGTGGGCTCCATTCTGCTTAAACACGTTTCCTTCGAGATTCTCGTGTTAAACCCAGCTTGGCAAAGGAGGCAGCAGGCTTCATGTCCCCAGCAGGTGTACAGTTGGTCCTCCCCAGGCCAAGTGGAGCAGACGGAAAGTAGGACTTCCTAGGCGGAAGTCAGGTCCCAGTGTTGAGGGAGGACCTCTCCATGAGAGGCAGCCTTGCAGAGCCTGCAGAGCTTCTCCAGAGCTCGAGGGGCTGGTCATTCCGCAAATGTGGCCCTGTGTCACTGAGAGCCGATAAGAGAACATGGGCTGACTTCCTATTGAGTTCAAATTTGGACCCTAAGAAGAAAGGGGGTGGGGGGTCACCATGAGTATAGATAAAGTCACAGTGCGCCTTCCTGGGGCACACACGTTGCTTATCTCTCTCTCTTAGTTGTTGTTGCACTGTGGGTTGAACCCAGGGCCTCGTGCATGCTAGGCAGGCACTCCACCGCTGAGCTACAGCCCCAGGCATCTTTATTTTGAGACAGGGTCCTACTATGTAGTCCAGGCTGGCTGGCCTCAAATGTGGGATCCTTCTGCCTCAGCCTCCCGAGCAGCTGAGGTTACAAAGTGTGTACCACCATGCCCAGCCACATTGTTTATTTTATTAGGTCCAGTAGAGGTCTGGCCACATCTCCTCTGGTGACCAGTGACAGAAATGACGTCTCAGGGGCCAGTGTGGCGCACACTCATTCCTCAGACCTCAGGTTGATCTGCAGCTCAGTCACCGAGGAGAACCTCCATTCCGAGGTTTTCATGAGAAAGAGAGAGAGAGAGAGAGAGAGAGAGAAAGAGAGAGAGAGAGAGAGAGAGAGAGAGGGCGCTTTAAAACATTGAACAAGTCTTAGCTCCATATGCCTGGGGTCCCAGAGCTTAGTTGGTGGGTAGAGACGCGTTCTATTGTTTCCCATTAAGCATGATAATTAGCAAGAAGTAAGTCCTGTAAAACTTCCAGCCCAACATTGAAATGCTGCCCATGAGAACGAGCCCCTGGGCTTGTGGGGCATTGGGCAATGCGGGACAGGAAGCCGGGGTGTTGTGCCCTAGGGAGACGGAGGGGCCTGAGAGAAGGCATGGCCCTGCATCGCCCCCCTCTCTCCCTCCAGTGGCTCCTTTGTGCCAGGCCCTGGGCTGAGACCCGGAGCCAGGGCAGTACAAGCATGACTTAGAGGAGCCCTGGGGGAGGGGCCATGGGCCGCTCAGGAGCATGGGGAGGGAGGAAGAAGAGGACAGGCGAGCAGACAAGAGAGGAGAGTGGAGTGGCCGAGGGAGGTTGGGGAAGGGCGGGAGAGGGCAGCTGGCCTGCGGGAGGGGCAGGGCCAGGCCAGGCAGACTGACCTCAGGGAGGGCCCTGCGACCAGCAGCTTCACCGCCATGCTGAGAACTCGGGCCCTTCCTCCAGGAATAAAGAGCCAGGGAGCTTCTAAACGGGGAGAGAGCCCGCCTGAGGTTCAGAGTGGGCACTGGCTTGTTCCAGGGTGTTGCTGGACACAGAGGTTGTGGCTCAGAAGACTGGAAGGAAAGTTTCCTTGAGAAAAGTTGCCAACGTCTCTGTATCCCAAAATTAGAAAGGCAAATGAGCACGTCCAACCTCCGCTGTCCAGTCCGCAGACACAGCCATAGGCCTGCACTTCAGTGAAACGAGGCAGGTGCCACGCACGTCACTCCACTCAAGCAGACTTGAGGTGGAAGGGCCTAGGGCTGCAGCAGGGACAGTCACCAAGAGAGAGAGCTGAGCTGGGTGCAGCCACAGTGCTGGCTGCTCTCTGTGTATGTGTCTTCTCTCCTCCTTCTCCTTCTCCTTCTCCTTCTTCCTCTCCCTCTCCCCTTCTCTCTTCTCTCTTCTCTCTTCTCTCTTCTCTCTTCTCTCTTCTCTCTTCTCTCTTCTCTCTCTCTCTCTCTCTCTCTCTCTCTCACATTCTCCAGCACCCTTTCTGGTGAGACCTGACCGCTCCTGTTTCTACAGGCTGCCCCATTTCCTAGCCCATGCCAGGCTCTTAATCCCCTCGACAGGGGACTGACAGTAAAGTCTTTGAGAGCATGTAGGGGCTGCATCCAAAATGACCCTCCTCCCCGAATCTTGGTCTCCCCCCAAGAAGCACAGGCCTGGGAGAGGACCAGGCCACAGACTCACCACTGGCTATGAAACCTTGTTGGAACCATAGCGCAGAGCGTTCCTGAACCGTCTTCTTTCTCGTTCAGCCTTTCAGGGTGTCCAAGAGCAAAGAAAAGCGGCATCCGGATAGCACAGAGCAAAGAAGATAAAGAAGACCAGGAGCCAATCAGGTATGAGGGCCAGGGCGGCTGAGGCCTGTGACTCGAGCCAGTGAACATCCACGGGAAAAGGACCCCGCCCCGGGTCCTAGTGGGCATCTGCTGAGATTTCAGTGAGCAACTAAGTCAGACACTCCAAAGCCAAAGTATGCCTGCTGCGTGGCCGAGAAGTTATAGGTGCCATCCAAACCATAAGCTGACACCCCAGGTTCTGATAGCCAAAATCACACCAAACCCCCTCCCCAGCAGAACAGACTGGGAAAGGCAGACTCGCCAACCTGCACGAAGGAATTAGGTGTGACACCGAAAGTGAGCATTCTGCTGGGAGTCCAGCTTACTGACACCCTGCCTTCCTGGAGGCCCTTGAGGAGGGCACCCAGCTCCCAGGTTCTGCACGAAGGCAGCTGTTCCCGCACCATCCCACTGGCCTGCAGGTGACCCTGGTGGCTCTTTCTGAAATGTCAAGCTCCATATCTTGGGAGGGAAAAAAGGTTAATTAAAACAAAATAAAAATGAATAAGACACAAGTTGTCGAGGTAAATTAAAATTTATCAAAAGACACAGGAAAGACAGATTTTATGGAAGATGAGCTTTGCTGTTTAAAAAAGAAGTACAGGCCACACCCAGCAGCCTAGGGACAGGGGAGGCCAGAAAGTCAGCCCTCTGGTCCAAGTCTCTGCCACTCTGCACGCCTGCTGCAGGCCAGTTCGGCAGCAGACACAGAAATGAGCCTGTCAAGGCCTCCGGCTCTCTCCCAACCTCTCCTGCTTTCCTCGGCTCCAACTCTATTCCAGGAGCCTGATTAGACATTGTTCCCGCAGCGTACGACCCCCTCTAGCTGGAAGGGAACCTTATGGCCTTCGGAGATCACACCTGACACAGAAGCGCTCGCTAGCCCGAGAACACCGACTGCCAGGGGGCAGCTTTGTTAGCACGGGTTGAGGGCTCCCGAGCCTTCCTGTTGGCTTTGCGTTCTCCACTAAGCAAAAGCCCTGAGTCTGTCCAAAAGCGGTGTCTCCCACAGACGCCTGATGTCGCCCTCCTTGACCGACGGCCGCGACAGCTACGTCCTCACAAAGCGCAGGCCCGGGTTCTGTGGCCGCCTTCTCTCAGTGGCAGCTTGCTTCTGGAGGGTGAACTAGTTCAGGGCTCCACTAGGTGGTGTCTTTTGGTGATCTTTCTTTTCTCTCTCTCTCTCTCTCTTTTCTTTTCTTTCCATTTCTTTTATTTTCTCTCCTTTCCTGTTCTTTTCCTTTTCTTCCTTTTTTTTTTTTTTTTACCCTTTCTATCCCTTCTCTCAGCCAGTTGAGCAGTGTTATTTTCCTTCTTCGCATGAGGCTATTTTGACTGTGTTGTAGAGGCCAGGTCCGTGGTGGAGAGACAGTGAGTTTGTCCCCTCTGTCTGCTGTCCAGGTGTCCCGTCCCTGGCTGTGACGGCCAGGGCCACATCACCGGGAAGTATGCGTCCCACCGCAGCGCCTCGGGGTGCCCCCTGGCGGCCAAGAGACAGAAGGACGGGTACCTCAATGGCTCCCAGTTCTCCTGGAAGTCGGTAAAGACAGAAGGCATGTCCTGCCCCACGCCAGGGTGTGACGGGTCAGGACACGTCAGTGGCAGCTTCCTCACACACCGAAGGTGAGTCCCACCCACCCGCCCGCTGGTCCCAGCCTGCCAGGTTTCCTCCTTGGCTCCAGCACCCAGCTCAGAAAGAAACACTAAAACCATCAGGCCGAACTAGTAAAACTAGAGGCTTGGGGAAAACTAAGTGTATTTGAAAAGCACAACACCCTCCTCACACCTATACATTAGAAGGGTGATTTTTTCAAGTGTTGTTCCTCAGGATCTGCAGTAAGAATAGATTCTAATTTTACGTGTACCTGTAGGCACACACCCACTCATGGGCTCCGCACGCACGCACACACACACACACACACACACACACGCGCGCGCGCGTGAATCAGAATCTCTGGAAAGTGCCTTGGTTCTCTCGGCTGGAATTTGCAGGGAACCCCATACAGGGAAAGAGACAGCACCTGTTTGCCGCAGCCACTGGCTGAGAGCCTGCATCAAAGGTGGATGAGAAAAACCCAGTCGACTCCCTTAATTTTCATTTGCTTAATTTACAATGAAATAAGTGTGATTCGGTTGTCTTGGAAGAGGTCTGTTTGGGGCACGGTGCTCCCTCTGTGGGCTCCTTGTGGAAGGGGCAGGGCTGAGCAAAGTCAGACCAGAAACCCAGGGGGCACGGAGCTCAGGAGATGGGGTCCACGGTACAGCAGCAGCGCACACCTGTGGCCGATTTCACGAAGGCCCCTTGCTGCTGCACAGCCGCACCTGGGCATCCTGAATCCATCTATAAGACTTGCAGGCCACCAAGAATAATAGCACGTTCAGGAATATGTGACACTGGGCCTCCAAAATTTCAAGGGAGATTTTCTCTAATCATTAAGGAAATTCCTCCTTGGATAGAAATTCCAAATGGTATACGTACATTTAGAAAGAGAAATTGAATGTCCTTTCCCTGACCCCATTTTTCAACTCCCTTCTTAGCCAGACAGCCCCTGTCTTCTTTCAGAAGTTGCCCTTGAGCAGAAAGGTTCACACTCGCACACGCACACATGCCTCCTCGTGGTGCAGGTCACCGTGTTCCCTACCACCTCTGCACAGTCTCCCAAGGCCAGCGGGAGCAGCAGTAGAATGACCCTCCCCTGGTGGCTCAGAGCTGCTCCTGGGGATGGAGCTGCTGTCTCCACCTGTCTCCTGCTGGGTCGGAACACTAGGAAGAGCAACACAGTACCTGTCTTTCTGCACACACCTGCCTGCTCTCCCCAGCCAGTGGCAGGCACGTGCCTGAGACGCAATACCAGCCTCGTCCCTACAGGTGGCGCCAGAGTGCCCCACAACATCAGCTCTTTGTAAGAGTTTTAAAACTTTCACAGCCCCTGCCCACAGGCCCGGGAGCGAGGGTGGGTATGATGTCTAACCTGGCGCAAGCAGAGCCGTGTTGAATTTCCCTGGCGGCACCTCTGGCTGAGGCTGAGCGCTCTGTGGCGGCCCGCCCCAGGGAAGCTCCCCTCTTCTTAGCCATCACAGGTTTGTTCAGTTGTGAAGAGCACAGACAAGGTGCGAGTGGGCGGTGTTCTAGCCTGTCTCTGAACCCTTGATGGCATGGCGTGTTGGAGGGTCTGGAGAAAACCTTGTTAGGAGGTTCACCTCCCGGCTCCTTGGGGAGGAAGGGGCCCTGAGCTCAGGACCACGGGGGCCCGGGACAGCCTGGGGCCATGGCTGCCCAGCCCTCGCCAATGCCAGCTGCTCTGGTTAGGGTCCCACCCTCCTCAGTCCAGTGCATGCCCCCCAGGCAGACGGGATATTGGGTGCAGGCCACACTTGGTGGGGACGGTCACGGATTACAGGCTCAGAGTGCTCCAGGCGCAGTGCTCCTACAATTTGCTGCACCTCTGCTCTTTTCAAGAAATCTGTCCGTGCATCCTGCCAGAGGGCAGCCAGGGGCCCGAGAGTGGGCGGGGGAGGGTGCAGACCCGGGCATTGCAGACCCGCCTTTCTTTTCATGGGCAGTAAAATACACGGAGCTTAAAATTCACCACCTCGGCCATCTTTCGGCCTAGCGGAGTGCCTTGCCTCGCCAAGAAGAGTCTCAGGGCTGCCTCATCTTCCCAAGTGGAAACTGGTCCCCGCCTACGGCAGCGGCCCATCCTACCCCGGCCCCTGCACCCACCAGCGCACCTCCGGCTCTGACTCTGGGGAGCTGGGGGCCTCCTGAGGGTAGACTCCGGCAGGGCCGTCCTTTGGTGACCTAAGGGCTTCTTCCACTCAGCCTCATGTCTAACTCAAGGTTCTCCTGTGTGGTGGGCTGCGTCAGAATTTCCATCCTTTTCAAGGCTGAATAAGGTCCACTGTACGTGGACCACGGTTTTTATCTGCTGTACACGTTTCCATTGCTTTTAGTAGGTGGGCGCCGTGTGATATTTTCTGAAAATACAATAGTATTCATAGTGGGCAAGAACACAGTTAAACATAGGAAGTGAGAACTCTTGCCAGAGACACTGTTACACGGATCGCTCCTTGGAAGGCCAAGGCCTTGGCCCGGCTGCCCACACCAAAGGGCCGTCTTCCCAGACCTTTATATCGGGGGTCCCTGTAAGATGCTGTGGGTATGCGGAGATGTGCAGCTCCTTGTACACCCACATACTATGGAAGAAAAGCGGCTTTTGGAATCAGAAGCAAAGACAGGCCAAAACGGAAACTATCTTTTATTATTTCTCCTTTCCCCAAAGTTGTGACATCTAGTTAGTGATAAATAATTGCTGTGAAGCAGGTGCCCAAATTCAGTGGATGAAGCAACACAAATGCCCGTACTTCTGGGCCCTGGCTGCACCCAACCGCTCCCACTCCTTGGCCTCGGGAGCCGGGAGCCCAGACCCCAGCCCCGGGCTCGGCGTGTGCAGCCTCTGAGCCCGCAGGCCTCCTGCTGCGCCCCCCCTCACCTCCCAGTGAGCCCTGCAGTGATGCCCACTGCTGCACACTCTGCATACGGGGGCAGACAGGAAGGTTTCTCTCCCCTGTGTTCCCCAGGAAAAGTCCTGTCTGAACAAAGGTGGGGCTCACGTAAGCAAAATGGAAAATGTTTTATCTTTAGGATTGACTGGGTCTTGTGTGGTGTGTGTGTGTGTGTGTGTGTGTGTGAGAGAGAGAGAGAGAGAGAGAGAGAGAGAGAGAGAGAGAGAGAGAGAGAGAGAGCCTGAGGATTAAACCCAGGGGCATTCTACCTCCAAGCCACACCCAACCCTCTTTATTTTTTGTTTTGAAACAGGGTCTCAATAGGTTACTGAGAGTCTCCCTACATTGCTGAGGCTGTCCTTGAACCTGCGATCCTCTTGTCTCAGCCTCCCAAGTACTGGGATTACAGGCAAGCACCACCAAACCCGGTTTGGGCTGGGTCTTTCTAGAAAAGTTCTAAGATGCCAATCAGTCCTTCAAATACAGATGCAAGTTCACGCATGTCAGACAGTTGCTTCTACTGAGGCTCACACAGTAAAAGGCCACAGTCCCTTTTTCCTGGTTATAAACAGCACGTTCTAAAAGCACACGCCCTTTGTGACTTCTTTACCTCTCTTGTTGCTTATTCCCACCAGGGACTCATCCCCAGCGGTCCCCAGGGGTCCCCAGGGGTCCCCCTGTCACCAGCATATCAGAGTGTCACAGCTGAGTTCCCAAGGCTGGTGGCAGGGCCAAGGGCCCATCTGCATCCTGAGGCAGTCCAGGCTCTTGGCCGAGTGCTCGTGGTTCCCCTTACCTTTGAATGGATGTAGTGACTTGGTGTGTAGAAGCAGCTAGGATGAGATTCTCAGGCCAGACATCAAAGGCCCGTCCTTCACAGAGAGGTGGGCTATCCCCAGAGGCAAATGAAAAAGTAGTTGAGAAAGGAAAAGCTGCTTAGATGTTTGTAAGGACAGAAGTCGGTGTGGAAGACACCGGTCTCATAAAGAGGAAGCAGACGTCCCGGTGCCGGTCAGGAGAGTGTTTCTCAACTTTTTACAGCAATGCAGCCTGCAATCCAGGCTGGGTCACAGCCGGGGGGGCAGCAGGGATGGCGCCCCCACGCTTGGAAGGTTCAGAGCCACCCAGCAAGCTGGGGTGCTCAGACAGAGACATCTCCACAGCTGCCAACCTTGACGGGGTCTGGTTTGCAAAATTGGGACCCATGGCCTTCTCTCTCTCTCTCTCTCTCTCTCTCTCTCTCTCTCTCTCTCTCTCTCTCTCTTTCGGAGAGGAAGAAGAGTTGGTGGAGGAGTTGGAGACAGTTGGAGGAGGCCCAGAGGAGTTGGTGGACAGAGAGATGCGGCAGGGGTGTGACTGAGGGAGGAGGCCTGTGGTCCAGGCCGTGCCCTGCTCTCCTGCATCTGTGGTGTGGGCACCTAGATGGGCGTGGTGAAACACGGGGCTTCTCTCTCCAGAGCCGAGGCCCCGCCTGGTGTGTGTGCAGGGACAGAGGCCACCTCCTGCAGGCCCAGGGCACCTTGCCCCGATGAGGGATGTTTCCACACCGGGGGACTCCATTCAGTTTCAGGAAGGGGGACCAGCCTGTGGGTAAGACCGGAAGTGTTGTGCATTCCCACGAGGCAGCTGTGAGGTCCTGGGATGTCAACACATCCCAGCCCCCGAGGGTCATCTTCAACCCGCAGCAGAGATGGCATTTCTCATTCTGTGGGGCGGCACCAGGCCAGGGGTGTTGCCAGGGCTCCTCCAGGCCTTCTCTTCCGGTTTCACTGGAGCCTTTTCAAACAGAGGGCAAGGTCCCCCGCTCGGCGTCTCTCTGACCCACGGGACACAAGTAGAAGACAGGAGGCACAGGGGAGACGGGGCCACCAGCAGTAAAGGTGGGGGGAGAACACTTCCACCCAGCCCCCCAGGCACGGCCTCGGGTTTCTCGGGCTCCCTCTCTGGGAAGATGGCCTGGGCCCCACTCACGCTGAGGGCCTTCCTTGTCAGTCCTTTGAGCATCTGACCAGAGTGCCACGTCTGGGGCAAAGACAGAAAGGGTCCAAGAGCTCAACTTTGGTTCTACTTTCATCTGCTTGCTAAGAGACGCTGGTCAGGTAGCACTCACTCTGATCCCAAAAAGAGCTGACCTCTAAACCAGGGCTGGAATGCCCCAAGGGACCAGGAATTCATGTGTAGTCTCGTAAGAACTGCTCTGCCATGTTGCCTCCAGGGGTGAACTTGGGCCCTGCTAGCCCCATGGAGACCAGTGGACATGGAGAAACGAAATTCCCTCCGGCCCGCTTCCCTCTCCACCCTCAGAGGCTGGTGCCCCTGACAAGCCTGCATGTTGGTCCCCTGGTTTCCAGAAGGTCTGTGGGGCTTTGCAGTCACTGCCCTGTGGAGTCTGGGTCCTGCTCCAACCTGGGCCGCCATGCCCCAAGGGGAGGGCTTCCTGGCCTCCCCGAGGTGTCCACCCTGAGCCCGCCCTGCACCCCTGCTTCCTCCGCACCACCTCAGAGGTCACCTCAGAGGCTCGGCTTCTCTGAGGATAATCTTTGTGTTTTGGCATCTGAGGGAAAGCGTTCAGCAGGGAAAAGCTCAGGCCCGGCCTCTGTCTCACACAGCACGGCCCACCAGGCCCCTGCTGCATTCCCAGGCGCAGGCCACAGCTGTTAGACCTCCTCCACCTGAAACCACAGCGCGCTCACGTGGGCAAGGAGTCCACGGCCAGCCGAACCCGCCGTGCATTATCCTTTCAGGAATTTTCCCTCCTGAAGCACTTCCGTGTCCACTGGCCGGCTCTCCCCAGCACCTAGGGAGCGTCAGCTTATGTGAGAAAACACATACAAGCTTCCTTCTGCAGAACTTCAAATCCAGCCCGAACTGGCCCTGGAGTAAGAGCACCATGTGAGGTGTTTTTTTTTTTTTTTTTTTTTTTTTGCAGTACTGGGAATGGAACCCAGGGGCATTCTACCTCTGAGATACACCCCCAGCCCTATTTTATTTTTTATTTTGAAACAGGGTCTCACTAAGTTCCGGAGGACCTCACTAAGTAGCCAAGGCTGGCTGCCTGTGAACCTGCCATTCTGCTGTCTCAGCCTCCCAAGTACTGGGATTCCAAGCGTGTGCCACCAAGCCCATAGAGTTTTCTAACGATTGTCTGGGCTAGTTTTACGCAGCGTGCCACATATGTGAGGGCCACAGGTGTGGTCGCTTAACCCCACCTGGCTCTTAGCTCCAGACTGCTGGGCTGTCCACGCTGGAAGCCAGGCTTCTGCAGGCTGCCCCCTTGCCGAGCTCATGCTCCACTTTAGAGACCAGGAGGGAGTTGCCAGGGCCCCTTCTCAAGCTTGCAAGGTCCAGGCCCGCCTTGGCCGGACTGCCCTGAGCAGATACAGCCCCCAGCTCCTGGCCGCCTGGCCCTTTGCAACTTAGCAGCCTGACGCCCTCGGGGTGGGGGTTGGAACTTCAAGGCCACCTTAGAGTCTGCCTGCAACCTGGGAATTATTTGGCCATGTGCTGGGATCTTTAGAGAAATTAAAATTTCAACTCAGTCCCTGCCCTACCCCCCAAAAAGACATTAGCTAGCTATAATTTTATAGGGAAGATTAATGTACAAGCAAAGAATAATCATACAAAGCTGGGCGTGGTGGCACACACTTGTAATCCCAGTACTTGGGAGGCTGAGACAGGAGGATCACAGGTTCCTGGCCAGCCTCAGCTACTTAGTGAGGCCCTCCACAACTCCACAACTTAGTAAGACATGTTTCAAAATAAAGAATAAAAAAATAGGGCTAGGGGTTTAGCTCAGAGGTAGAATGCCCCTGGGTTCAATCCCTAGTACCGCACAAAAAAAAAAAAAAAAAAAAAGAAGAATACAAATATGATCATTTTGACCTACCAAAAAAATGGAGAATGAGACCTTTGAGAGTGTCCAGGTCTCAGCGCTGGGACACATTTCAGGGGCAGGGCATTTGCCCAGCACACATGAGGCCCTGGGTCCCATCCCCAGCACAGCAGAAAAAAAAAGAAAAGGCTCAAGTTCCTAGTTTGGGAATTAATCTTAATGGAAAAGCAAACAAACAATTAAAAAAAAAAAAAAAAACCTTTGAAGTCCTCACAATTAATGCAGAGCTAAAATTACAATTCGAATCTTTTGATCCTTTCAAATAATTTCTGGTAAGCACATTATCACTTGATTCGTAGGAGAATAACAGGTTTTCAGGAATGTGATTGCATTATGACATATACGAATGTTATGAATGTATCTGTTTCTGCAACTGAACAAACCTCCGGCCTCTGCCCCAGCATCCGGCAGGAATACCATCCAAACCATTCCAGTGTCTCTCCATCCACCTCCACCCCTGGGAGTGGGCTTTCCACCCCTGGAGGGGTCCTCCCCCGGGTCTGACCATCAGACACCTGGGCCGTTCCTTCATTTTCCGTTTTCAGGTCCCCGAGTCCCCTCTGGCCCACTGGGGTGTGCGTCCAAGCTCTCCCCACAGCTGTCCACTGTTCTCTGTCCCCCGGGCAGCAGGAAGACCCTGGAGGACAGCGAGGCCCAGGGGCTCTCCCAACAACCATTCCTCTCCGTCGACGTGACCCCGTGTGGGGCTCCTCAGGGACTCGGCGTCTGAGCATCTTTGCGCCTCGCTCTCCTCAGGATGTCTTCCAGATCTGTCTGTGGCTCACATACTGCGTTCCTGCCATCTCTGGAGCTTGGAGTCTCCAAAAACTCAGTCTTTGAAGCAGAAAAGTTTTTTCTCTCATTTTCACCTCTAACTAGCTGCTCCTTGGGGGCAGCAGACGCTTCTTGTTCTACAAAAACAACAACAAAAAAGGGTGGTAAAATGTAGGAAGAACAAACAGGGCGGCCGCTAGGTTGCAGCTGAAACCCACCGACCCCTCTCCAGTAGGAACGCAGCGCTAGGGGAGACCTGGCCAGGGCACAAAGCCAGTCTGGGTGCTGAGGGTCTCACAGGGACCTCAGGCCAAACCTCAGGGACCTCCCGGGAATGCTGGCTTGCGGCAGATCCGCACAAAGATGAGTCAGGGATGGGCTGAGAAGAGCCGCGTCTTCCCGCAGAAGGGAGGTAGAGGGAAGGAGCCCACCAGCGCCCGCTTAGACCTGTTGACCTCCTCCTGCAGAAAACCAGAGTCCTTGACCTGCGAAGGAGCATTAGCCCTATTCATTCTGGGTCCCCCAGGCCAGTGACAGCTCAGCCCCACGAGTCATTTGCATAACTGCCTGTGCACATTTCTGCTACAGACCCGTCCCTGTCAGTGCCTTCCTGCGTAGGCACCCTCGGGGGCAGAGCCTGTCCCCGAGCATGCCTTGCCCGTACTCGAGAGTCCAGCAGTCTGTCCAGGCCAGTGCTGGCCTTGGACACATTCCTCTCTGTCCTGTGGTCTCAGAGGGCAGCACCGCTCAGCAGCTGGCAAAGCCCTCCAGCGCTCCAGCAGGAAATCCCGCTGAACACCCAGGGAAACCCTGAAGGGCTCCGTCCGACTGTTCCCCCAGGCAAACCTCTCTCCTGTTCTCAGGCTCTTCCAGCTGAGTGGGCCAGGCCCACCAGAGTACTGAGAATACTCGGCTCACGGAAGCCAACGGCTGGGGCTGCTGGTGGCTCCACAAAGCGCCTTCCCAGCAGCGTGGAGTTGAGCACTTGCTGCAACCCCTCACCACAGTAGCCTCTCCAAGTCGACTCAGTAAACAATCACAGTCGCCACGCCGAAGTGCATCCGAAGTGCATCGCCAGGAGATTTGGAAGACCCAGAGTCTGGGGGAAGGCCAGAGAAGCAGAGAGGAAGGCATCGGAGGGATCTACTCAACATCGACTCTGGAAACTGGAAACCGTGGAGCCACGCCTTCAGAAGTCCTGGGAAACACTGCCCCACCTAGACCTCCCTCCCAACCCACTGTCAGTGAGGGCGAAGGCAGGCAGGCCCCCGGGTGGGCAGCCAGGTCCAGGCCCTGTCCTCCCCAGTCCTTGCTGGTCCTCCCTGTCCTCCCCACTCCTCACTGGTCCTCCCTGCCCTCTTCAGGGAGAGTGGCCAGGGCATAGCGTGGCCACCAGATGTCGCGGGCTCCCCCAGGCACCCACCCCTGTACAGCCGGCCCTCGCAGAAGCTATTCTGTCTAACCCAGAGAGGCTGGTTCTTGCCAAAGAAGCCACTTGTGGAACCCTGCTATTCTGCAGTGACCAGCAAGACATGGTGAGGTGTCAGAGTCCGGCTAAGAAACCAACCTCGGAGGAGCCCCCTTAGACGCAGGCTACAGACTGTCGAAACAGCATCTGGGTAGTGCCCTCAAGTGTGCTGACAATTGCGAGACAGAAGAGGGGTCCTGACCTCGCCCACAGCGGGGGCCAGCCAGCACCTTTGTAATGCTTTGCTGCGCCCAGCTCCCGGCTCCAGCCCTTGCTCCTCCTCCTCAGCTTTCGGTGTCCACCGAGAGTGACAGGTGACCACAGTAGGGTCTGGCCCTCAGGGAGGGAGGCCCCCATGTGCAGGCTGTGCCCCTCAGCCCTGCGAGAGGTGTACCACACATTGCCAGAGAGCTGTGCAGGACGCAGGGAAACCTGGCTCAGGAGCCCCACGAGGAGCGTGCGCTCCTGAACTGTGATCAACCTTCTCTCTCCCGTGAACCCAGGCTTCCCTCAGGAACTGACTCCCTTGATAGCTTCTCCGTTGGAGATCGTGACTTCTAAGGCACTCTGAGTTTTTAGTTTATTTCAGCTCATAACACTCGCCCCAACCTTTCAAATTCTCACCTTTGATTTAAAGCTGGACTCCAGACTTCAATGGGTGGGAGGGACCTGCATCCCTGTCCTCCCTGCCCCTGCCGCTCAGAGTCAAGGGGACAGGGACCTACTTTTCCCTTTTCTCTTATGGTACCACACGGGCTCAGGGCCGTCCACGTTGACCCCGCACAAAGGTGGCCATCCCTGGCCATCGTCGGACACAGCACAGCCCTTACAAAGGGGCCGGTGAGGAGCCACTAACTCCCCCACCACCTGGCTTCTGCGATGGACTGAGGGACGACGAGCAGGACAGACAGGCTGTGCTGTGTCAGCTGCTCTCAGAGTCTCTGACCTGGTCACTCAGCAGGTACCGCTTGAAGGCCAGCCGGTGGGAGAGGCCAGCAAGCCCCAGGCTGCCATCTGCCCTCATGGCATAGCCAAGTTGTCTGCCTGGCCAGGAGCACCTGGTCTGGTCTGGAAGCTTCCCTGGCCCCATGGCTTAAGGCCCCTCTTTGGCACCGAATTTTGGGGGGGGAGCTGGGAATCCTCCAAATTGAGGGCCTTGGATGAGAAAGCATCACCCGGCTTCCCTCAGCACTGACAAACGAGCAGACTGATGCACAACTGGAGAAGGAACTTCCTGAGGCCCAGAGGACTCCCTTCTGCCCCTGCCCAAATGTCTCCAGGTGGGAAGCATCTTAAAATGAGGACTTAGAAGCCGCTGTCAGGAGTGAAAGAACCTGTCGAGCTACACTGCAGTGTCTCATTATTGTCAACATTGACAAAACGCGCCTGGTCATCTTCAGCCTGTTGCAGATTTTTTTTAAAAAGGCGAGTTTATAACAGTAACAGTAGTGAGTGCAGGGTGCCTGGAGTACCCGGCGTCTCATAGGAAGAATGTATGCATCACTGCAAAGCATCGACTCCTTAGGGAACACAACGAGGTGACAGCGCCTTGAGCACAAAGGGGCTGCCGGCCCCCAGCGTGGGGGGCTGTGTCCAAGGGGCACTGACTCACAGGCCCACAGTCCTCATCCAGGCTCTCTGTCTCGGACCCAAGTGGGTCCCCAGCCTCTGGCACCTCCAGTCTGTGCAGCTGCAGCGGACCTCGAAGTTTCTGTGGGGACCTGGCTCTCTCTAAATCACCTACTTTCCTTCCCAGTGAGCAGCACCCCTCTCCCTGCCCCCTTTAGTAACCACGCCCCCTGGAATGTTTTGCTTAGTTAGCTATTGTCAGCTAAAGCTCTCCAGGAAAAGTCCCCTTGGGCTGATGGCCTGATAAAATGTAGGGCCTCCCAACCTCCTTGTGCAGCCACTAACGCTCGGGCTGGAACCTGCACTGAATTCCTGCCGCTGGCGCCTGGTGCCAGACGTCTGGCTGGGGCAGGCCTCCGGCTGGGAACAGCCGGTTAACCACTTGCTGCCCAGAACCTCCCGGTGCTGAGATTCCAAGGCCATCCACCTCGTGGGAGAAGAGCCTGGATAATGGGCTGCAGTCCCCACTTGAGAGATGACCCTCGGCAGCCCACAGGCCAGCCTGGCTCACCTTCCCTGCAAGCAGTGGACGGTCAGGATTCCCGGAGGCCCCAGGGCAGCTGGGACCCAGCCGATGGCAGCGAGGCAACTTGCAGGCAGCACGGGCTGCCACCAGATGGCAGTAGGTCCTCCGGGAGCCCCTCCATGCCCAGAGGTCTGAGCCAGGCTGCGCACTGGCTTTACTTCCAAATTTGACCCACAAGGGCCATGTGCTCACTGGATCGGAATGGAGGAGCCGATGAAGCATGTTTGAGCAGAACGCCTCATTCTCTGCGCCTGTATTTGCTTCCTAATTTAGTTCCCCAAACTCTCTCGCTCAAGATCCCGTTACTTTCTGGCTGGCAGGTTTATTAACCGAAAACTAAAAGAAGCAACCGGAGACTCATCCAACCTGGCCCTGAATCTCGGCATGGGTCTGGGGATGCGGGCTTTACGCCCTCCCCAAGTCATTCAAGCCACCAGCCTAGTTACCTATGGAACCTGCGCCCCTTGACCTGGGCTGCATGACCCCAACCTCCATGGCCTTTGTGTCACTCAAGTTCCGCCTCAGTGTTTTATCCTTGCACTCAGTTCATTGCTTGGGACTTGGTTTTAGCGCCCTTGTTTTCAGCCAGGTGTGGCGCACGCTTGTAATCCCGGTACTAGGGAGGCTGAGTCTGGAGGATTGCAGGTTCGAAGTCAGCCTCAGCTACTTAGTGAGGAACCTCTACAACTTAGTGAGACCCTGTTTCAAAATAAAGAATAAAAAATAGGGCTGGGGGTGTAGCTTGGAGGTAGAATGCCCTTAGGTTCAATCTCCAGTTCCAAAAAAACAAAACTCCCTTGTTTTCAAGTAGGTGGGCGATGCCTGCTTCAATACACTTCACAGGGAATGTCTTAACTCCAGGCGGGAGGAAAGGGTCCGTGGCAGTGGGAATGGACGAAGCCCCAGGACAGAACACTGCTGGTGCAGCGCTGCCCTGTCCGCTGGAGGAGCGGGCTCTGAGCAGGCCCTGGGGTCCAGGCGCCAAGATCACAAGGGACCTGTGCTCAGCCCTCGTTAGCAAAGCGTCTGTGGGATGACGCCAGCACTGTAGGCACAGCAGCAGCCAGCTGTGTGGGGCAGACCCTCGGCAGATGACCCTGGGGCGTTCAGTCTACACCTCCCAAGGAATATGGTGCCGGAGGCCCAGGGAGAGAGGCAGACAGGCAGGAGTGGCAGACCCCGGGCAGAGGGTGGCGCCCCGGCCCTGCTGCGGTGGAGTCAGAGGTGAGGGCTCCTATGATCTGCGTTCAGGAGCGAAAGTGACACAGTGATCCTCATTCCCCACAGTGGCTTCTGTTTCAGGAAGGGGAAGGTGGTTTTTAAACCCCCACATATTATCTTGGGGAGTTATAAACTCTTTTTTTACTTATCCTTGGTGAGACCCTGTTTCAAAATAAAAAATAAAAAATAGGACTGGGGGTGGAGCTCAGAGGTAGAATGCCCCTGGGTTCCATCCCCAGTACCACAAAAGGAAAGGGAAGGGAAGGTTGTTATATTCACACAGACATTGAAGAGATATTTCTAATAAGTACGTAATCTCCCCAGACCATTCCTGAGTGCTAGGTGAATAAGGATACAGAGGGCCAGGCGTGGTGGCGCATGCTTGTAATCCCAGTACTTGGGAGGCTGAGACAGGAGGATCGCAGGTTCGAGGCCAGTCTTAGCTACTTAGTGAGGACCACCACAACTTAGTCAGAACCCTGTGTCAAAATAAGGAATAAAATAGAGCTGGGGGTGTAGCTCAGAGCGAGAACGCCCCTGGGTTCAATCCTCAGTACCACAAAAATAAAAATAAAATAAGGATATAGAGCAGTCTCTGACCCACCATCACCATCTATGGAGAGAGTCCCTCCCACACTTAGTATACAAGTGAAACACGAAATCATATACATCGGTCTATTGATGTGCATTATATGTAAAATGTTATATGTGCAAAATATCCCACCTCACCCTCATATCAAGTGACCATGCGCGGTGACTTAGCATTTGGGCACAGGGCTGAGACTCAGCCCAGAGGCCCCTGAGAGGGAGGGAAGGCCCCGCAGGTGGAGGCAGAGGCAAGGAAGCCAGGCATGCACTCCACAAGCCTGGCACCCCGCGCAGGACACACTGTCTAGAGCAAACACACATCGAGAAAGCAAAAGAGTAAGAGGAGCTGAGCTACCCGCAGGTACCCGCCAGACACGTCACCAGTGGTGGGGTGTGGGGAGTTCAGATGCAGACCAGCCCTTGGCAAGCTGTGAGACGGGGGTGTTCTCGGACGACACACAGCCACGACTGCATGGCTGACGATGTTAGCACCCTGGCTCTAGAAGTTGCAGTGAGAGACGGTGCGGTGCTGTGGTTGCTTTTGCCGCAGGGGTTTTGTACCCGTCCTAAGGGAAGCGGGAGGGCGGGGTGAGGCGGGCTGGCCAGGGCCACGGTGACTGAGCCTGGGTGCGGAGCCCATGAGCCCGCTCTGTCCGCTTCAATACCCGGAAAGTTGAGCTTTGATTCAGACCTTGGTATAAGTATGAGGCTTTATAATTAAGGAAGAGCTTTAGGCAATCACTCCATCCACGACAGCTCCACACAGCTCTGAAAGGCTGGCCATGAGGAGCCAGTGCCCCTCCACATGGAGCCCCGAGCCGGCTCTGCAGACCCCGGGCCAGAGCCACGCCCCATGCCCCGCCATGCCCCCATCTCAGCCCCCAGCTGGCACACATGGGGCAGGCAAACCCCTGCGTGCACAGGCTGGCCCTCCTCTACCAGTGGTCTTCTTGTCCTTCCCACATTCTGGTGGCCTTTCGCCGGCCTCCAGCCGGGTAAAACATTGCCAGGAACGCCTTGTCGGTGTCTGCGGGGCTCCGGCTGAGACCTGTGACTAATGGCCGTCTTGCATCTCGTCCGCAGCTTGTCAGGATGCCCACGAGCCACGTCAGCGATGAAGAAGGCAAAGCTGTCGGGCGAGCAGATGCTGACCATCAAGCAGCGGGCCAGCAACGGTAACAACCCCCAGCCTCGGCGCCTGCTGTGCCCCCCCCCCCGAATTCACTGTCCCAGCCCGCTGTTCTTAGCAAAGCAGAGGAGATCCCAGTCTTGCCCACAGCCCATGTCCCCAGGGCATCCAGCGCCCGGCCCACAGCTCCCCCGAGTCCACACCGGCCTCCCCGCCTCTGCCTCGGGCCCTCAGCCCTGGGCGTCCCTGCCAGGAGCAGCGTTGGGGCTCTGAGGACCTGACAGCCAGGGCAGCGGCTCCTCGCTTTTCTTGGCATGCCCAGTGCCTGACTTTCTTAAATCTATCTGCAAAACCCATCTCCCTTTCAAACGTCTCAGTTGCTGCCCACCTGCTTCAGTGCATGCAAAGTTCACCGAGAAGTCTAAAGCCTCAGGAGGAGCTTGTAGGCAGAGCAGAGAGCCGCCCCAGCCCTGGAACCCTAGACACACCCCAAGGTCCACCCTCACGACACTCGAGTTCCTCCGTGCAAACTGGATGCGGTTCTTCTGTTGTGTCAAAGGCAGTGCTCCAGGTGCCTCCTTGTTCTCCGTGCACCGCAGAGGAACTGGGGAATCGCCCCAGGGCACGGTCCCGCAGAGGCAGGACAAGTTGTGCTCACCCCCGTGTCAGGCTCCCGCCAGAACAGGCTTCTTCTGGTGGTCTTTGTTGGTGGCACATTGTATTCTCTGTAGGGGATGCTGCAGCCTCAGCTGTAGAGCTGAAGTGCTGCCCCCCTGCCCCCTGACCCTAAGAGCAAGAAGCCGCCAGGTGCCTGGAGGCGCTTGGGCCAGGCAGGGTTATGGCGCCATGCACCGAACCACGACTTCAACGTCACTCGGTGGACACACTCCTCACACACGACTTAGCTAAGCTGTCTTTACGCAGAAGCACACATGCAACCAGACTGTTGACTAGTTGGTTAGCAACACGGGGGGCAGCTGGGCAGCCTCTCTCTCCGCGTTGCAGGGTAGATGGCTCCCGTGGCATTCAGGAGACTTTAAAGGACTGAATTGCAAATGGTGAGATCAGTATTAACTAGGTTGCATCTTCACGGTGGCACTTCGGCTGAAGGCCCCACCCAGGGGGAGCCAGGACTGGGGCCAGAGCCTGGCCACACCACGAGGGTCTTCTCTGTCGTCTCACCACTGACTTGAGGTCCTGAGGACAGCAGGAGCATGTCTGCCTGCAGAAGGGCTTCCCTTGCCAGCGACAGGCCCACAGTGTTCCCCACCCTGTGGCCGTCCTTTCCCAGGAAAAGAACCAGATGCCTGTCTGTCGAGGCGTGGACGCCCGTGAGCCAGCCTCATCGGTTCACTCCGTCCAACACGGGGTCAGGCACTATGGAAAGGGAGGCCAGTTACAGTCTCTGTCTTCCAGAAGTTCTCGGGTCCACCTACAGGGTCTCTGCAGCATAAGGAGCCTGATCTTGAGACACCCAAAGCCAATATCTACTTCTCTCCCAGTCATGAATGAGTCACATCCGTCCCCAGAGGCAGAACTCGCACTGAGCTCCTCCGTGCACAAGGCACTTTGCAAAACACTTCACACGGCGTCTCACCCGCAAGCAACCCTGTGCTGAGCAAACTCCTCTGGCCAGTCGTCCAGTGGGAGCTGGGATCGTTCCTATGCCCTGGGTTTTCAAGGGTAATTGTATCTGCAGCATTCCTGAGCTTCTTCCACATGGCCCAAACCAGAAGAGCAGCTCCTTTGTAAGGTTGACGGCCACCAAACCCAACCAGTCAAGGGAGCCATGTTGAAACACCCTCCGTGGACGCAGGCATCTGTCCGTGTGCCTGGACGTGCTGGGACTGACCCGTGCAGTCCACTCGCTCCCACGAATTGGCAGGCTCCAGGGCCAGGCAGACACCTGGCTCAGGCCAGAGCGTGGAAAGGGCGGGCTGTCACCACCCTCGGCCTGGCCCACTTGCAGGCTGAGGGAGCAGGGCGAGGGTACAGGAGCTGGAAGAACCAACACCAGTGCCAGGCGGCCTCTGCCAGGGTCCGAGGGTCAACCCCGTGGCTCTGGAGTTTAACCTTGCAGTGCCTGAGCATTTTCTGCATGCCTAGTTTGGTTTCTCTCTCTCTCTCTCTTTTTTTTTTAGGTGGCTGAGTTGTAGGGAACAGTGACAGAGGATAGTCACAAAACTGTGACAATTTTTCCCCCCTTTCTCTTTTAATGGCAAGATTTTAACACAAGGGTCTATTTTTCCAAGCAAATTCAACCCACGCTAAACAGAAAAAGAACAAAGAAAACTCTCAAGATGCAGGCAGGCGTCTGTAGGCGTTGAGGTTTTAACGCGCTGCCTTTGCCTTCCCAGGTATAGAAAACGACGAAGAAATCAAACAGTTAGATGAGGAAATCAAGGAGCTAAATGAGTCCAATTCCCAGATGGAGGCCGACATGATCAAGCTCCGAACTCAGGTAACAGTTTTTGAAGTCCTCAATTCTCGTTCTACGGGGCGCTGTTTCGCAGGGACAAGGCAGGAGAGCAGCTTCCCCTTCCCTCATTTTGTCACTTAGTTTTTCCGCCTCATATCTTGGCCATTCCTCTGCTGCAATCATTTCACAGCAATATTTGCTGTAACTGAGCAGCCTTGGGCGGGGGGGGGGGGGTTGCCCTTTGTGTCTGTGTGTTTTAAGGAGATCCACACACAAGAAGCCATTCCCAGAGGATCACCTGTTTCCGGGCAAGAAGAGGGTTCTCCCCAAGATATTCCAAGCCCCAGTGTCCTGTTACCTCTATAGTGACAGGGGTACTGGGACTGTGGAGCAGCAGTGCTGGTTACTTGGTACCCCTGATGTCTGGGCTGGTGGAAAGCCTCCCTGTGCACACAGAGCCCCAGGGCATTCTGGGGGAGGAGGTGATGGAGACCAGTCCTGCCGGGACTCGGACTCGAGGCGGGCTTCAAGGTGCGTCTCCCGTCACAGGTGCAACATCTCTGTTGCCTCCCACAAGTGGACACATACCTCCCGCTGTGTTCACTCAGAGCCCTGGGCCCGCCTCACACACTTAAGCTGCAGGGCACACAGGGGTTTCAACAAGGCAGACAGGAGTGGATGACCAGAGAGACTGTCAGGGTGGAGGGCCCTCACCCAGCGCTCTCACTCAGACCGGGATGGACGGGAGGACGTGACAGCCAGTGCCCAGGTGCTGTGGTTCCGCCTAGTGACGGACTGAAATCTGTCCCGGACCAGAGCAGAGAGGGGAAGGGGCATTCCACGGGGGCATGCCTGGATTTCAGACACCTGCCCAGCCTGAGCTAGCTCCCCTGCCACTCTCTGTAGAAGGTGCTGAGGGTCGCCCTCCATATTGTATTAGTGTTTGGCGTTGCTAACAGCGCATGCCACAGACTGGCCAAGTTATGAAGAAAAGAGGTTCATTTTGCCTCACGGTTCAGGAGGTGCGAGGTCCGGCGGCCACAGCTAGCGGTGGCTCCTGAATGGTAGATTGAATGGTAGATTCCCAAGAAGGTGCAGGGCATCGTGTGGGAGGGACAGGGAGCAAGCATGAGAGCGTGTGTGCATGTGTGTGTGCATCTTCTGCTCTATTCCTTTTTTTTTTTTTTCCGGTACTGGGGATTGAACTCAGGGACATTCTACCTCCAAAATATACCCCCAGCCCTATTTTTTTTATTCTTTATTTTGAAACTGGGTCTCACTAAGTTGCAGACTGTCTCACTAGGTAGCTGAGGCTGGCCGTGAACCCTGATCCTCCAGTCTGTCTCCCAAATGCTGGGATTACAAGCGTGCGCCACCACGCCCAGCTTTGCTCTTATCCATGCTTATAAAACCACCAGGACTCCAGAAGGGAGCGGCGCCCTGACTACCTTGTCTAGTACTAATGGCTTCCCAGAAGCCCACCTCTAAACCACTCAGTTCCTACCTCCCCATGGGGATTAAGTCTCGGTGAGAAAGCCTTGGAGGCACTCAGGTCGTGCCCAGCTGGTAGCCCCATTCCTAGCCCAATGCCCTTATCAAACCGACAAGTGTGTTGACGTCCCTGTGTACCTGTAAGATTCATACTGAGAACCAAAGCATCTTTGTGTACTTGAGTGGAGACCTCGCCGATTTTGAACAGGTCTGAGCACTATTTGGGGTCGAGTCAGTGGAGCCAAGACAACTTCTGTGTACCCGAAAAATCTGGATCTTCTTAAGCTCTGCAGCTCAGCAAGAACGGGTCTGTTTCTGGCTCCCTGAACCCACACATTCACATCAGAAACCCTGAATGCCCACCCCGTCTCCTCTACGCTGCTGAAGGGTCACGGTGCCGGAGGCCTGCCTTCCCCATCCCGTTCAGCTGGGTTCGGTGCAGCACATACTTTAGGTGCACCCAAGCCAGGCACACCCAAGCCTGGATTCTGGATTCCACAAGATCATTAGCACGCAACTCCTCCACTGGACTCGATCACCCCAGGAACAGTCATGCTGCCTTACGCAGGGACTCAAGCAGAGAACCCGGAGGATGAGCTCAGACTTCCCCCAAGGAACACACAGAAATGGGCTCCTATCAGAGTCCCAGAAGAAAGTGCCAGTCAGGAACAGGAAGGAGGAGGCAGTGCACGGAGCAGGCGTGGCCCCGGGCAGCGCCAGGGAGGGAGGTTTGTGAGAGCCATGCCTGGGGGTTGTAGGAGGGCCCCAGGAGAAATGCAGGATTCCAAGGCATGGGCGGTAGGGGAGAGGCACATGCAGGCACGGGAAGCGCTGGAAAATAAGTACCCAGGCCTGATTTCTACTGAAAAATTACGTGGCTCTGGTTCAGCAGCTCCAGGGACTGGAGAGAACTCCCGGGTGGCCCGGCTGAGCTGGGGTCACCTGACAGACTGTGCGGAATGCAGGCAGATGTTTTCAAGCGCGGCACCCCGTCCCAGGCCAGGCTTCAGAGAGCAGAGGCGTCAGCTTTGGTGGCCACACAGCCACGGTCTCTTCTGCTCTGCTGTGTCTGTGACACATGTCTGAGTACCAACACTGTTCCATGGGGCACAAGTTTCATAGGGTCTGCGTGTGTCACAAAATGGGGTGACTCTTCTGGGTTTGTTTTGGGGTTTGTTGTTTTGTTCTTTTTCTGGTACTAGGGATTGAACTCCAGGGTATTCTACCAATCCTACTTTTTATTCTTTATTTTGAAACAAGGTCTCACTATGTTGCAGTGGGGGAGGGGGGCACTCACTAAGTGGCTGAGGCTGGCCTCAAATCTCCGATCCTCCTGTTTCAGCCTCTCAAGTACTGGGATGATAAGCGTGCACCACCATGCCCGGCTTTTGTTCTTGTTTTTGTTTTGTTTTGATTACCATTAAAAGAAGCAAAGACAGCTGGGCATAATGGTACACACCTGTAATCCCCAGTACTTGAGAGGCTGAGATCGGAGGATCCTGGTTCTCGGCCAGTCTCGGCTACTTAGTGAAGCTCTCTGCAACCTAGTGAGACCCTGTTTCAAAATAAAGAATAAAAAATAGGATTGGGGATGTACTCAGAGATAGAATGCCCCTGAGTTCAATCCATAGTACCACCACTACCACACACACACACACAAAAACAAAGACCATTTGTAGCTCCTGGGCCTTTCAAAATCAGGCCTCAGGCTGGACTTGACCTCTAGCAGCCTTGGTCCCCCAACAGAAGCCCATTTTAGGAAACGCAGAGGCCCGGCAGGAGACAGTATGGAGCAGGCTATGGAAACCCGGGATCTGACTGACCCGTGGGAACTTCCTCAGGATCCACCAGCCCGTGTCCAACAGACTCTCCTTCCTGGGCTCCTCCTGCCATTAGCACAGGGAACCTGCAGTCTTCCGAGCTTAGACTCTTGCAGGGGACATGCCGCCAAGCCAGGGGCCAGCATCCCCCTCTCTGAGGTTGACATTGGGCATGTCACTAAGGAGTGCCACCAGCCCAGCACCCCTCAGCCCCAGGCCCGGGCTCTGCATGCAGCTCAGAGCTCTCCCCAGCCAGCCCCGCATCTGACCTTCAGCATGCTAGGCATAGCTGGGACGCCCTGTACCCAGGACTACTCCAGGGCTCCAGGGCAGCGACAGGAAGGCGTCTGTCTCTGTCTTCGACATCCCCTCCTCAGTGAGACAGGGCATAGGAAGGTCAAGGGTACCTCCTCTGCACCCCTTCTCAGGAGCTCTGGTCCTATTGCTGTGTAGATGGGACCCCGTAGGCTGGACCAGATGCCCCAGGAATAACAGCTGTCTTCATGCACTGCAAACTTCTGTTTGAGGTGGTTCCTGCTTCCCAGGAAGGGCCCCAAGGTCTGCCTGACTTGCCCAGTCTTGCCTTGGCCAGCAGCCTAAGGACTCCAGAGCCCGGCGCCTGAGGACTCGGGGCATGGACATGCATCCAGGCTGTGAGTCTAGAGGCGCAGCTTGCAGTGGAGACTCGGGTAGTTCCAGGAGGCGATGGCGAGGCTGAGGCTCAGTGTGCACCCAGCGGTCCTGCGTCTTTTTCCAGCCTCCCCTCGGCACCAGCATGGACTGGTCTGGCCGCTTGAGTTCCCAGGATCTAAAGAGAAGTCCTGGTTGCAGGTGCACGGCACGCCCGGGCTCAGGAGGAAGGACTTGGAGGGGAGACGCGCTGGGTCTCCACGTTCCACTCCTCTGCTGAGCGGAGTCCACACAGTGACATCCACCCACCCCGCAGAAGAGCACAGAGCACAGGCCCGCTCAGGGCTGGCCCGCGGCGGCTGGACGTGATGGCTGTGTGGACAGGCTCCTTTGACACAAGGAGACAGGTCAACCCCAGGGGGATCTAGACCCTTGAGCAGGGAGAGCGGGCCGAGGAGGAACCCTGAAGTATGGGAGAGTCCGGTAAGGCATGGCAGCCCCAGGCATGGCCGCCCGGGGCCCTCGAGTTGCCATGTCTGTCGCCGTGAAAGTCAGACCAGCTGGTGAGATGGGCAGGGAGCAGCTGCGTGCAATGGAGCAGGGCTGGAGCCCGCGGCGGCTCGCAGAAGGCAGCAGAGGCTGCAGGACGCCGGGCACGATGAGGCCACTGCTCAGAGGACAACTGGCCAGCCAGAAGGGGAGGCCACGCCTCCACTCCGTCAGTGCACTGGGACTTGCCGAGGCCCTGCCCTCTTCCCTGTGGTGCGTTCCCGTGGGAACCCTGGCAAGCCTGCCTCCTCCCTAAGTCACACTTCCAACTTGGAAGCTCACATCTGTGCAAATCAGCCCTCTGTCTCCGTTACTTCCCTCCCCCGGCTGCTAGTTCCCACTGTGCCCAGCACAGATGCCCCGGGAGAGGGCTTCGGGTCCTCGAGGAACCCCGGGAAAGGCTGCCCTCGAGCCTCCTTCCAGGGCGACAGGCGGCCTGTCCCATGCTGCCTGAGAGGGGTCCTTGGCGATGAGAACATTCGTGCAATTGATAATCATAGAAAAAACAAGCAAGAGTTGGCCAGCATGTGCAGGGAAGGAAAGCCCTGTGGTTTATTTTTACTTATTATTGATTGATTGATTGATTGATTTTGTGTGTGTGTGTGTGTGTGTGTGTGTGTGTGTGTGCGCGCGCGCTACTGGGGATTGAGCCCAGGGGCATTCTACCTCTGAGCTATACCCTCAGACTTTTTATTTTATTTTACTTTTATTCTGAAACAGGGTCTCGCTAGGTTGCTGAGAGTCTCACAAAGTTGCTGAGGCTGATCTTGAACCTGCGATCCTCCTGTCTCAGCCTCCCAAGTACTGGGATTACAGACATGCACCTCCACGCCCAGCTAGCCCTGTGATTTAAATGGGTTTTCCAGGCCGGGCGTGGTGGCGCACGCTTGTAATCCCAGCATTCGGGAGGCTGAGACTGGAGGATCCGGGTTCGCGGCCAACCTCAGCTACCTAGTGAGGCACTCCGCAACTTAGTGAGACTCGGTTTCAAAATAAAGAATAAAAAATAGGGCTGGGGGTGTAGCTCGGAGGTAAAATGCCCCTGAGTTCAATCCCCAGTACCGCAAAAAATAAAAATAAAAATAAAAATAAATGGGTTTTCCATGGGGTGGAGGGGGGAGAGTCCCCAGGAGGAATCATGGGGCCACAGGTTTCCTCCACAGAGAGACCCCAGTCACCTCACCACCCTGGCAAGCATCTCCAGGCTCACTGCTGGCTTCTACACTGGGCCTGGGCCGTGGCTGTGGTGACAGACGGGAGGTAGCAAAAAATGGGAGAGAGAGAACAGGGGAGTTTTGTTTGTGTGTGTGTGTGTGTGTGTGTGTGTGTGTGTGTGTGTGTGTGTGTGTGTGTAACTGGGGATTGAACCTACAGGCATTCTACCTCCAAGTTACACCCCCAGTCCCATTTTTTATTCTTTCAAAGCAGAGTCTCACTAAGTTGCAGAGGGCCTCACTAAGTAGCTGAGGCTGGCCATGAACCTGCGATCCTCCTGTCTCAGCCTCCCAGGTACTGGGATAACAAGTGTGTGCCACCACTCCCAGCTAGAACAGGGAATTTATACCAAGTGCAACAGAAGGCAAGAAAGAGTGAGAGGTGAGCAAGAGGGACAGGACAGAGGCGCTAAGAGAGCAGACAAGAGAGGGAGGAGGCAGAGGAGGAGGTCAGCCCGGCGAGCCCCAGATGTCACCAGCCAGTTGGCCAGGGAGACAGGCCAGAGCCAGGCTGAGACTGGGGCGTGTGGTGGGCTCTGCTCCCCAGCTGTGTGTGAGTCGCAGATGGAGCCCCAAGGCCCCTGCACCTTAAAATAAAAAGAGAGCTGAGCCAGGACGCCAGGCAGCCTCCACCTGCTGCAGGGACAGCTGAACCTCCCACCCCTGGGCACACAGTGACAACTCGCAGAGAAATCAGCATCCTTAGGACTTCACTGGGCAAGGTTAGACTCGGGTTAAAAGGAGTATCAGCAACACATTAGCAAAATGCTGTTCCAAATAATTAGTAAGCCAGCAGGGACAGGAGAACATTCCAGGTGCAAAAACACAGACTATTCTACAAGGTGAAAGAACATCGCCCCAGCCCAGAAACCTCAGCGAGCCCTGCCAGTCCAGTTTCAAATTCTCAAAGGTAGCGAACCAGAAGTAAAAAACCAGACCTCAAGTGCCAGATTCCCCTTGGTCCTCGGGCAGAAGGGTCTGTCTCCTGCGGGGTCGGGGTTGCTGGCGCCCCGCCTGGTGTTACATGTGGCGCCGATCTGTGTGTTTCAGATTACCACAATGGAGAGCAACCTGAAGACGATCGAGGAGGAGAACAAGGTCATTGAGCAGCAGAACGAGTCCCTCCTGCACGAACTGGCCAACCTGAGCCAGTCCCTGATCCACAGTCTCGCCAACATCCAGCTGCCTCACATGGTAAGTGACTGAGAGCCGGGGCCAGGCCTGGTCCTACACGCACACATGCACACACACAGCGTAAAGTAGGTGTCCTCGTGCCATCATTCCATGGTCCTTCACCTGTGGCTGTCCTTGGTCACCACCCCGAACCATGACGTTCACGGCTAGAAACATCGGTGGGGCTGATCCCATAAGGTTAAGTTGCTCTGAGTAGGCCGTCACGTGCGACGGAAGCAGGGCACTGTGCTGTGATACTGTTTTATGCTTTTGTGAATATACTATTCAGAAAGTAAAAGTTGTATATGAACTACTATTTAATATCTCGTAGGATCCAATCAATGAACAAAATTTTGATGCTTACGTGACTACTTTGACGGAAATGTATACAAATCAAGACCGTTATCAGAGTCCAGAAAATAAAGCCCTACTGGAAAATATAAAACAGGCTGTGAGAGGAATTCAGGTCTGAACAGCTGCTCTAGACGAAAACTCATGCTTAAGAAAGGATGCCTCTTGGTTTTTGCTGCTGTGACTTACCAGAAAGTGTTCTATATCTATTTCTGTTCAAACAGTGTTATGCTTACAAGACTTCATAATGATTTTATGTCTTGCTTTAAAGATAGTACCTGCAGAATAGTTTTTGAATACATTCACATTTTGTACGTTTTCATACGAGCTGCCATAGTATGATATGCCATGTAATGTTTATAGCTGCTACCGTATGCACATTTGGGGGTATCTATATTTCTGAAGAGGTAAGCCGATCAAAAAAAAAATAGAGTGTAAATTCTTTTTAATGCTTTAGTGATTAAATGTTTTAGTATTTTGAACTGAAATGGACAAAAAAAAAGAAAAAGAAAAAAAAAAACAGCTTTGAATGACCATGTTTGTGGCCCCGTAGCCACTTTTTAGACATTTATCATCTTGCCTCATGTTAGAGGACTCTATGGAAACTAAGGAATAACATTTTTTTTGTGTGTGTGCATATTGTTTCATAGCGAGAATTGGTTGCAAAAAAAAATGCTTTATTTTTTTGAACAATGCTTGGAAATATTATGTGATTTTTTTGTTTGTTTGTTTGTTTTAGGAGGATGGTATCTGGTGGGGCAATAAGTGAGGTTTTTTTGCATTCCAAGGAAATGGATTAAACTGTAAGACATGAAATAAGTAATTTATTGTAAGACAACATCAAGCCATGGAAACTTGGCAGAAGATTCAAAGCAGCTTAAGCAGCACTTTTAAATTAACTCCTAAACATTACATGGTGTGACTCTGGAGACTTTCGTTGGGACAGGAACTGTTCAGAGGTGGACCCCACGAAGATTTCCCTTTGCATTTTCAGTAAACTCTGGAACAACCTTCTCTCTCTCTCCTAGAGTCCCGTGCCCCTCTGAACTGTCACCGCAACCTAGTTTACCTAACCGAAGTGGTGTGTTTTCGATTTGAGCGGGAAGACCGTTTAAGCGCTTTTAATTTCCCCTTTTCACCCTTAAAACTCATTATTGCTGTTCTTCTTGTCTCACCTTTGAGGGATGAAGGCTAATGGCTGTGACTATTCCGGTTACTGGACTGCATTTTCTGCTGGGCGGGCGGGAAGGCAGCTCCGTAAGGCTCTCCCCCCTCCCCCCAGCCCGACTCTGACACTGAGAGTGGAGCCCTTCACGTCGGCCCTTCCTGGGTCCAGTTCCGTTCACCGCGACCTACCCTAAGAATGAATGCAATCAGATTTTACGAGAACTAAATCTACTTCAGCACTTTTGTTTTTGTTTTGTTTTGTTTCGTTTTTTGCTTTAAGCGCTATCATCTTAGACTTGTTGATACCTTCGAGAGTTGATTGTTTTCCTCCACTTCACTGCACCATCTGTACGCATAAGGCCACTTTTGATTGCCGCGTCCCCCCTTCTACTGAGTAGCCCTTTGACGCTGTGTCCTGTTTTCCCGACTGTCGACCTGATTTCTTCTTTTTAGTAGCATCTCTCCCTTCCATGTCTTGATGTTATGCAGGAAGTACAAACGTACTTTAAAATTTTGTTATGAAATAAAAAAAAAAGATGGGTTTTGTAAAAATAATAATAATAAAAAATATTTTTAGCAGAACAGGACTTACAGGGTCATTGTCCCCAGTGTGCCAGTCGACAATTTGCACTCCCCTTCTCCTACGTATCCACACGGAGGTGTGCAATTCCGTGTCGCCTCGTGACACTGAACCTGGATGAACTGTAGAGGAGGCCCTCAAGGCTGACCCAACACGGTTGCTAAGGGAGATACAGGGGTCTCACGACAAATATTCTGATACAATACTTAACCTCGGTATATATATATATGTATAAATATATGTATATCCCAGCGGCACTTTATACTGCTCACTGTACAAAAGCTTACAGTTTTCCACAAGGACTTTAATAACTAGCTGGGAAAAAAAAAAAAAAGAAAAAAAAAGATTATGTAATTACTTGGGGCTCTGCAGGACCTTCTCTGTACAGCGCCTCCTTTCTGTTGTGCGGTTAGTGGTAGCTGCCATGCTCAGAATTGCCTTTTGAGAGCTGAAGCAAGGTGCTTCCGGTCACCTGACGCCATATTCGTGGTCCGGCCCTCGCCCCGGGGTGGGGGGGCCCTGTGTATAGCGGCACATGCATCTCCCCACCGCGTCCTGTCTGCAGCTTCTTGGCCAATGTAGTAATGCTTTTAGTAGAGTAATAGGTAGTATCCGTCCGGATTCTTATTGTTATCGCCTATGGACAATGGAAAGGGATTCTAAGCACAAACCTGCTGCTCATGTAACGTTGGTACCTAATCTCAAATCAGTTATCTGTGACTGTTGTATAGGGATCACAGCGTCACCCGTTAGAATGCTGACCTGTCATATGGATTATCGTGAGTTACCAGAGCTTATTTATTATAACTTATTGTTCATATTCATTTCTGAGTTAATTTAAGTAATCATTTATCAAGACAGAATTTTGTATAAACTATTTATTGTGCTCTCTGTGGAACTGAAGTTTGATTTATTTTTGTACGACACGGCATGGGTTTGTTGACACTTTAATTTTGCTATAAATGTGTGGAATCACAAGTTGCTGTGATACTTCATTTTTAAATTGTGAACTTTGTACAAACTTTGTCATGCTGGATGTGAACACATCTTACTCTAAATAAAAAGGTGTTGCCACGTTTGTAGCACGAAGGATGTCTGGCCCGTCTGCGTCTTCACTGGAGCTGGGCATCGCCTGGGTTCCCGCCCCAAACCCACGGGCTCCGTCTCGGCAGGGCTTGGTTCTCCACTCAGAGGTGGGTGAACGAGGGTGTGAACTCTGTGAGTAGCCCTGCCCTGCCCACCGCGCCCTGGTCTGTGGACCTGCTAGCTCCCGGGTGGAGGAAGTAAACATGAGAACACTCTCCTGTCGGAGTGTCCTGGGTCAGCACGATATCTCTCGTGGGTTCTCGGCCTCCGGGGTGAAAAGAATTTCAACACGCGCCAGATAGGGACAAAGGCAGAAGTTTTATTTGAAGGATACACAGGGGAAAGGGCGCAGGTCACCTCAGATGTCTTGGAGAGAGAGCGAGGCAGCTAGGGAAGAGAAAGGGCATGGGGTGTCTCATCCTTTTTATATCACACCTGGAGAGGGGCTGGCTCAGGGGTCCAGGGCGGGGAATAGGGAATCTGGGGCAGCATAGGATATTGGTCGCCCACCCTTGGGGTCTAAAAAAAGGTGAAAAAACTTTGGGTAGGACTCTCCAGGCATGGAGACAGGAAGTCAGGGATATGGGGTCTTTCTTACAATAGGTGTGACTTCCTTTTGAGAGACAAATGCAGCTCTGAAAAATCACCTGATGGACTTCCAGCCCATTAGGAATAGGCCTTGCTTTTTAAGGATGAGCAAGCTCTGTTAAAACAAAACCACATTTTTCCTTTCCTTCCCAATCCATCTCCTTTCTGCCTAGATGTTATTCCTTCTATTCCACCTCCTCAGGAGCAGGTCCCTCCGGAGGACGGGGCAGGGCAATCCCCCCGCCAACCTCAGTGCCGCCTTCTACACCAACCAGCACTGTTAACTATTGAACACGCCTCCACATATCCCACATTCGGGTTCCCGTGGGACCAGTGGTGTCCTTCCTCGGTTTTCCCCATCTGGAATCTAAGCCAGGATCACGCGCTGCCTCCGGTTGGTCACCTGCCTCTGCCACGTTCCCCTCCTTGTTCTTGAGGAATCCCTCAGCCCCTCAGCGTCTCCGGGAGGGAGCATGGGCCATTCCCGAGGGTGCAGAGCAGTTGCTTTGCAAAATGTCCCCAAACTGGCCTCTGTGGTTGCCGCCTCCTGATGGGCTCACTGTGAGTGGGAGACTTGTCCTGCTCAGAGTCTCGCACCTGACCACAGGATGACACGTGGCGCCATTACTAGTGACCCCGTCCTTACTGCTACACTTTTTTTTCCCCCTGCGATACTGGGGATTGACCCCAGAAGTATTCTACCAGCCCTATTGTTCATTCCTTATTTTGAAACAGGGTCTCACTAGGTTTCATAGAGCCTCCGTGAGTAGCTGAGGCTGGCAGCGAACCTGCAATCTTCCTGTCTCAGCCTCCTAAGTACCAGGATTACAAACTCGCGCCACCATGCCCAGCTACTTCTACACTATTACTGCTACACTATCAACAAGGATCTCAGTGTCAAAATCAGCCATAAAACCTAAGTCACCCTTCAGAACCTGAATAATCAACTTTCACATCCTGATAACAAAAGTCACAGTTCAAAAGTCCAAAATATCCTTCTGTGATAGACACAATCCTACAAAATATAAAACTTGAAGAAGGAACCATGCTCTCCTTGTTAAATTCAAAAAATAAATAAATAATAAATAAAATAGGGCTGTCAGTGTAGCTTGGAGGCAGATTGCCTCTGGGATCAATTCCCAGTACCACACACACACACACACACACAAAAATACACACACACAAATAAATACCACCTAAAATCCTACTGCACAGGAATGAGTAGGCAAAATCATAAAAAAAAAAAAAAAAGGACTTTGTGGAGTACCACGGAGCTATTAGAACGATCCTTAGAAAGACTCTGGTCAGCCGGGCGTGGTGGTGCACACTTGTAATCCCAGCATTTGGGAGGTTGAGACAGGAGGATTGCAGGTTCTCGGCCAGCCTCAGCTACCTAGTGAGGCACTCCACAACTTAGTGAGACCCTGTTTCAAAATAAAGAAAAAAAAAATAGGACTGGGGGGATAGCTTGGAGGTAGAATGCCCCTGAGTTCAATCCCCAGTACCACCACCAAAAAAAAAAAAAAGAAAGAAAGACTCTGGTCAGCCAGGCATGGTGCCGCACACTTCTAATCCCAGTACTTGGGAGCCTGAGACAGGAGGATCACAGGTTCTTGGCCAGCCTCAGCAACTTAGTGAGGCCCTGTTTCAAAAGTAAAGAATAAGAAAAATAGGGCTGGGGGTGTAGCTTAGCTTGGAGGTAGAATGCCCCTGGGTTCAATCCCCCATACCACACACAAAAAAAGAAGAAAAGAAAAGATAGACGGTGGTAAGATGACTGTGATGGCATAAACGAGCCGTAAGCACGTTGAGAAGGATGAGCATCTGCCTCACCCAGGACAAAGACATCATTTTGTTTCTTTGCAGTCTTGGGGATGGAACCCAGGGGCATTCTACCTCGGAGCTACACTCCCCCGTCCTACTTTTTATTCTTTAATTTGAAACAGGGTCTCACTAAGTTTCGGAGAGCCTCACTAAGTAGCTGAGGATGGCCGAGAACTGGGATCCTCCTGTTTCAGCCTCCCAAGTACTGGGATTCCCACACCCAACAAAATAAATCTTTAAACACCAAAAAGCCTAGGCATAGCGAGGGCTCCAGGGGCCTTAGGGGAAGCAGCTCTGGGGCTCAGGCTGTGGCAGGTGGCCGAGTTGTCCAAAGGTCGCCTCCTCCATCTGGGCCCCAGCTCCGTAGTTTTAAAAGGGAACCACAGAACACAAGACCCTGCGCGGGAAGAGAGCAGACGCCAGGCAGGAAATGGTTCTGCCGCCAGATTCGCCAGGCTGATTGGCGGGGTCACTCCGCTGAGGCCCGCTGGATTCCAGGCCTGGCCTCCTCCCAGAGTCCCTGATCATGGGGAAGGGGAGGTAACGCCCCCTCCACTTCCTCCTGTCAGGAAACTACTCATCCAGCTCCAGATGAAGCTGTTTCTGGCCCAGCTCCTGTCTGGTTTCTCTGAGCCCCACCAAACACCCCCCTCCTCTGCCCACCTAACTCGAGGCCATTCCTGCCCAGGGGAGACTCAGGCAGGTGTAGTCCCCCATCATCAGAGCAAGCTCCTGCTCTCTCCAGCCACGCACCGATGCTGGGGCATCTCAAAGCAGCCGAATAATGCAGGGCTGCCCAGGACCTTAACAAAGAGCAATTTAAATCTACATCAAGGAAGTCGGGTGTGGTGGCGCAAGCTTGTAATCCCAGCATTTGGGAGGCTGAGACCGAAGGATTCGGGTTCTCGGCAAGCCTCAGCTACCTAATGAGGCCCTCTGCAACTTAGTGAGACCCTGTTTCAAAATAAAGAATAAAAAATAGGGCTGGGGGTATAGCTCGGAGGTAGAATGCCCCTGGATTCAATCCCCAGTACGAAAAAAAAAAAATACATCAAGGAAAACATTCAAATGGATACTATGGGTTTATGTTTCAGTCTCCATCACACACACACACACACACACACACACACACACACACACACACACACTAGCTACTGCAGAGGCACTAGGTAAGATGGAGAAGCTAAGAAGCTACATAAAGATGAACTCCATCTGAGCAGATGAAGCCAGGAGGAACCTTCTGCACACTGATAGAGCATGGGCACTCACTGCCAGCGGTCCTGCCCTGGTTTGGCTCAGCAGCCTGCTCTCGGGCCTCCTTGCTGGGCCAGATTCGACAGGCTGATTGGCGGGGGTCAGTCCACCGAGACCTGGCAGTGTCGGCCAAGTATGGAGTGGCCAGGCTGTCTAGGGCCCTGCTAAGCTCTGATCTATCCTTACTTCAAAAGTTCCCTGTTCCAGCCAGGCTTGGTGGTGCATGCTGGTAATCCCAGTACTTGGGCAGCTGAGAGAGGAGGATCCAGGTTCACTGCCAGCCTCAGCTACTTAGTGAGGCCCTCCGTAGCTTAGTGAGACCCTGTTTCAAAATAAAGGATAAAAATAGGGCTGGGGGTGTAGCTTGAAGGTAGATGCCCCTGGGTTCAATCCCTAGTACCGCAAAACAAACAAATCAAAGTTCCCTGTTCCTATCTTTAAACTGTATAGTTTTTTTTTTCCTTTTTATAGTATTTGTTATATCTTTAAGGTGCTTCATCTTTTTATTTTTATTATTTTGAGCAAGGCAAGAAAAAAATAAGAAAGGATAGGCGGGTATAAATGAAGCAGGTGTGTATGGAAGGAAATCAACTACACAGAGAAAACAGGAAGAGAAGAGTGAACGAGAGAGAGAGGAGTCAGCCCAAACCTGAAAAGGCGAAGCGGTCTCTGGTAATCAGAGCTGTCACAGGTAGCCGTGTCCAAGAGCTGTGCCCAGGGCTATGGCACAGCGTGCTTTGACTCACTTTGGCTGTGGCCTGTCCTTCCTGAAGTCAGCCGGGCCAGGAGAATCAGCAGAGCCCTCAGGAACAAAGCCCCAAACCGTGGGCACGGGGGAACCCGCTGAGCGTCTAATAAAAACAACGGAAATCAGAGTTTCTCTTTTTCTCAAGACTGGAATTATTTTTTATTTCTCATATGTGAGATTGAAACAGTAGACATTAGCTTGGCAGGGTGGCGCACACACTTGTAATCCCAGCACTTGGGAGGCTGAGACGGGAAGGTCGCAGGTTTGAGGAGGACAGCCTCAGCAAGTAGTGAGACTCTCGTCAACCTAGAGAGATCCTGTTTCAAAATAAAAATTAAACATAGGGCTGAGGGTAAAATGCCTCTGGGTTCAAACACTGGAAGGAAGGAAGGAAGGAAGGAAGGAAGGAAGGAAGGAAGGAAGGAAGGAAGGAAGGAAGGAAGGAAGGAAATTAAAATTATTTCTTTTCATTAATACATGAAGGACAAAACCATACCTGAGGACATTGGGGAGTGGGCTGGAGAGGTGGTATGAGTCACCTCTGATGTACACAGCCCCTGGCTGGGTTTCCACATGGTCACCTCCATAGAGTGTCCCCCAGACACCTAAGCAATGGCCACCCCACCCATGAGTGAACAAGACCTCTCCACGACTAGGTGCCGTCTAACCACGGTGGAATCCAGGCAGACGCATCCTCAGCATCCACGAAGATGCCTGTCAGGGTGAGTTGGGAGAAGGACACGGTGTTCTCAGTTCACGGGGGCAGAGCTTGGGAGCTAACGTGGAGGTCCTCATTAGCACAGGGGCTGTCAAGGGAATGGCTGTCTGGGACGTCACTGGCCTCAGGAGAGAACTGGAAGCTTCGGGTCAGGGTCCTGTATGACCCCTGGGCTTCCCGGCTCATCAGAACGGGACACTGTCTCTCCAGGCACTCTTGAAAGCTCATCTCTAATAGTTTCAAAACCTCAGCAGGAAGCGGGGTGTGGGGGCTCATGCCTGTAATCCCAGTACCTTGGGAGGCCGAGACAGGAGGATTGCAGGTTCGAGGACAGCCTCAGCAAGTAATAAGACTCTCATCAACCTAAGGAGACCTTGTTTCAAAATAAAAATAAAATCGGGCTCAGAGGTAGAATGCCTCTGGGTTCAATCCCCAGTTAAAAAAAAAAAAAACAAAAAAACAAAAAAAAACCTCAGCAGGCTGGGAAGACAGCCCCCCACATTACCAGAGAACCCCAAAAGTGTTTCCTCAGTTGTATAGAAATTAGCAGAAACCCCCAAGGAGAACAGGCAGAAGCTGTTTATTTGAAACTGCTAGAGCCACAGGGGGGCCGTCGTCACCTGCGGCTCGGCTCCGCTCACCAAGGGAGACCTCGTGGTGAAGGGAGGGCACTCAGGTGACCTCAGAGGAGGCTGTTGGCACGGGTTGCTGGGAGTTCGGTCCTAACCCTTTGGCGTTGGTGATTACAGGGGTTATTGTTTAGCCTTCTGGATCCTCACTGGGGACCGTCTCTGGCTTCCTGCAGCTCTGACTTAATGACTGGCGTCCTGCCTGTTTATTGTAGATAAGGGGTTGGTTTCCTGGGCAGGATGCCTCAGGCTAGGGGTCGAAATTCTGTTTTCGTGTATATTCTGCCCATTGTCTATTTGTATACTCAGTACTCAGTCATAAGCACCTTTTAACCTTCCAAAAATTTAGAGTTAAGAATTAAGCCAGACATGGTGGCACATGCCTGTAATCCCAGTGCTGGGGAGGCTGAGACAGGAGGATCACAGGTTCAAGAACAGCCTAAGCAAATTAGGGAGACTGTCAGAAACCTAGTGAGACGCTGTTCCCAGTACTTGGGAGACTGAGACCGGAGGATCTGAGTTCACAGCCAACCTCAGCTACTTAGTGAGGCTCTCCACAACTTAGTGAGACCCTGTTTCCAAATAAAGAATTAAAAATAGGACTGGGGGTATAGCTCCCAGGTAGAATGTCTCTGGGTTCAATCCCCAGTACCAAAAAAAAAAAAAAAGGCCTCCCTGGGGGTGTAGCTTGGAGGTAAAATACCCTTGAGGTCAATCCCTAGTACCACATCATACACACAAAATAATAATAATAATAATAATAATAATAATAATAATAATAATAATAATAATAATAAAAACAGATATCATGGTGCGTGCCTATAAGTTTTGGGAGGCTGAGACAGGAGAATTGCTCAGACCAGAGGTATGAGGCCATCTTCAGTAATTTAGCAAGACCCTCAGCAACTTAACAAGACCCTGTTTCAAAAAAAAAAATAGGGCTACAGGTTTAGCTTGGATGTAGAATGCCTCTGAGTTCAATCCCCAGGACCACAAAAAAAGAAAGATGGAAAGAAGAAAGGAAGAGAAGGAGGGAGAGAGAGAAAAACAAAGGAAGGAAGGGAGGCAAGGAGGGAGGGAGAAATCAACCCCCATCAGCACGCTGCGTGCCCCCTGCTGCCGGCAGACAGCCCTGAGAACACGGTGGTCAGCACCTCTGGGTACTGCAAGCCTCCACCTCGGCTTGGTCCTCACTGGCACACAGGGCTCAGTTACAGCAAGAGTCATGATGAATCAGCATAGACAGAGCCCTCCAACCCCGCCATCTCCACACAGAATCAGGCTCCCCGTCCCTCACCGTCCCCCGGGGCGTCTGGCCGCCCAGGCCTGCCTACAGCAAGAATTCTGTTAGGTCGGCTTGGCCAGAACCCCTTCCTCTGCTTCTAAGTCCACCTCGCGTGTTGTAACAACCCACCCCGGTCAGGGCGGCTGCTAAACAGCAGACATCTAGTCCTCCATCTCGGGAGGCCGAAAGCCGGAGACGGCGGCCCAGCCGGGAGGTTCCAGATGTTCAGACTGAGCTCCAGCTCACGTTGGCCGCTGCTGGTGGGCATGACAGGAAGCTCTCTGGGGCCTGATTCACAAGGACACTAAGCACGCTGTGACCCAGTTCCCACCCAAGCCAACTACAGTACGGTTACCTTGGGGCCAGCATGTCAACACATGAACTTGGGGGCACGAAAGTTCAGATCCCGTCCCTGCTCCTGGGCTATAAACCTGCTCTTGCTGGGGCCTAATTTCCCTCTCCCATAGAAAAACTCTTTTGCAGGGATGCCTTCAATAAAGTCTTTTTTTTTTTTTTTTTAGTATTGGGGATTGAGCCCAGGGGCATTCTACCTCTGAGCTACAACCCTACCCCAATTTTTTTATTCTTTATTTTGAAACAGAGTCTCACTAAGTTGCGGAGGGCCTCACACGTTGCTGAGGCTGGCCGTGAACCAGCAATCCTCCTGTCTCAGCCGCTCAAGTACTGGGATCACAAGCGTGTACCACCACGCCCAGCTAGAAGTCTTATTTGTCATAGTTTGAAAATATCAGGCCGGGCGTGGTGGTGCATGCTTGTAATCCCAATACTTGGGAGGCTGAGACAGGAGGATTGCTGGTTCACAGCCAGCCTCAGTTACTTAGTGAGGCCCTTTGCAACTTAGTGAGACCCTGTTTCAAAATAAAGAATAAAAAATAGGATTGGGGGTGTACCTCAGAGGTAGAATGCCCCTGGGTTAAATCCCCAATACTACAAAAAAAAGAAAAAAGAAAAAATTAAATTTCACATTTTCCCTGTGCTCGAGGGGAAAGAAAGCCCCACCCCCTCCTTTAGGACACTTGGAGCTGCTCAGGCTTCCTTGTCTTGGGGAGGATCACACCTTTCAGACTCTTGATAAGCCTCTGTTGCTGGGAATGTCCCTGTCCTGGGGCGACCTCATTAGCACACCAGCCTTGTGGTCATCGAGGTCAGCTGTCAAGGAACTTGGCTGGGCTGCGGAATGTCACCTCCTGCTACCCTGTTGATTCTCCTTAGGTGAAGACAAGTCGTTCTGCTTCTGCCTGGTTACAGGAAAGGGCGAAGTCACTTCTTGCCTTTGGGTCTCTGGAAAGGATTACCAATGGCCTTTCTTGCTCTCCTCTGTTGCAGGAATTTTACAGGTCACTGGGAGGCCTTGTTTTGATCATCCTGCTGATCCTGGGTATGTGCACTTGAACTCCTTCTCCCCCAGGAGGCACAAGGCCCTGGTGGATCTGGGAGGGGTGTGGGGCCCTGGTGTCTCCAGCTTCCCACCCAGCTGTCCTGGGGCCCTGTCCTTCCGCAGCTTCTAATCTCCAGCTGGGGACGGCTTCTGCTCCATCTTCCGCATTCGGTGGGTAGAGAATCCTGAAGACCTTGCGCTTGGATCGAGGTTTCCTATCAGAGGGGGAGGGGGGCTTTCTTCCTCTAGCTGCTGTGTTGCAAACACACAGGGCTCCGAAAACTCCTTTTGCAAAAGGCCAGCTCAAATATTTTAGATTTTGAGGGCCATTGAGTCTCTGTCTGGGGCACGGGAGTGGTGGTGAGGAGCTGGTGGTTTTGCAAAGGAGGAGAATGAGCATCTGTCTTAAAGATTCTGCAAAGTAAGCCGGGCGTGGTGGCGCACGCTTGTAATCCCAGCATTTGGGAGGCTGAGACCGGAGGATCCGGGTTCGCGGCCAGCCTCAGCTACCTAGTGAGGCACTCTGCAACTTAGTGAGACTCGGTTTCAAAATAAAGAATAAAAAATAGGGCTGGGGGTGTAGCTCGGAGGTAGAATGCCCCTGAGTTCAATCCCCAGTACCG